>JAVIAB010000096.1:0-89369 GCA_032433765.1 Megaustenia siamemsis
CGCAAGTAGCTGTGCCGAGGCGTTATTTGGCCAATAAGTGAGATCATGTACGCTCCCTTCTGTCGTGGAGGGCTTCTCGCAGGATTTCACATTATTGAGTTCGTCAAGCAGGAAACCTTTAACGGATTTGATTACAGTCAAAGGGACATCATTCATCTTAATTGTGTGCAAATCGCGGGAGAAGCATCGATCAAGGAAAATTGGTCGTTCTTGAGATTGCAGTCAATATAGAAGTTTCGTTTGGGGAGCAGAAAACACGTGGTGCACACACACATAGACCATATATACATCACAGAGAGAGAGAGAGGTGTGGAGATCTGTTTCCTGTTTACAAACTAATATATCGATGTTTGTTGCCGTGAATTTGCAGTGATGGCGTTGTTGTTTTTACTGCTGAAGCTCGAAAGGGAAATAATCAGCTTCAGAAGTTTCTGTTGTGTAGCTCACTTAAACAGATTATCGTTCTTTGGTCTCATCCCAATTAACGCTTCTCATTATCATCTAGTGCCGTGCCTGCTGGTGTAGGTCACAGCTGTTTGTTTACATCTCAAAGTAGCATTTAAGTTCACATCTGTAACATTGTACAACATTTATGGATGAAGACCTGAGCATAGTGCATTCTTCTCATTCTTAAAACTGATATTTTATGGAAGTGGTTTTATCTTGTGACGTCAGACACAAAAGGAATTGAAGTCAACGGCTACAACATAAATAATTTGCGATATGCGGATGACACAGTCTTAATAGCAGAGACAGAGAACGAACTACGAGAAATGATAATATAATAGTAAAAGAAAGCAACAAGAAAGGTCTCAGTCTGAATAGTAAGAAAACAGAAGTAATGGTCATATCGAAGAAACAATCATCACCATCATGCAGCATAAAAATAAACAAGACAAATTTGAAACAAGTGCAACGTTTCAATACTTGGCCACAATAATAACATCAGATGGAAGATGCAACACAGAAATAAAAAAAAAGCAAAATAACATTTCAGAAAATGAAAAATATCTAATGCAACAAATCTATGTCAATAGAAATGAGAAAGAGAGTTCATCGGTGCTATATAGAACCAATTCTGACCTATGGAAGCGAATCATGGACAGTTGACAAACAAATGAAAAGACGATTAGAGGCTAAAGAGAGAGGGATTTCTCAGAAGAATGTTGAAGTTCCCTGGACAGCTAAAAAGACCAATGAGGAAGTTCTCAAGAGGCCAACACAAAAGGGGCTCCTAAACAACATCAGAAAGAAACAATCAACATTTTTCGGGCACATCATGAAAAGAGAGAGTTGCAACAACTTGGTTACAACTGGCAAAATACAAGCAAAGAGAGATCGCTGACTACAAAGAGAGAAGATGTTGGATAACTTGGTGTCATGGCATGGAAAACAGTCAACGACTGACCTGATACGATCTTCTGTGGGTAGAGAATTGCGGAAGGACGTGACCACCTATGCCAACCGGTATGGCACATGATGATGATGAGACGCAAAAAAGTACAATTTGTCGCTAAAGCAGGATTTATGTATGAATGATATTTTAGTTGTGAATGCTCGTCATAAAAACACAACGATAAACAATCTGAGATTTTCAGGAGATGCATTATTCAATTTGTAACCACAATATTATAATATGCAATTAATAATATGCAATCTATACTGGGAGCAAACAGCAATAAAATATAACAAAGAGTTCTCTACACCCATTGATATAAAAAGAGAGTAAGACAAGGATGCATCCTATCACCAAGCTTGTTCAATCTATACACTGAGCAAATCTTTAAACATCATAGAGATGCCAGGCCTACAAATTAATGGAAAGATAATCAATAACCTAAGATATGCTGACGATACTGTACTACTAGCAGAAAATCCTAAAGACCTACAACAATTACTTAATGAAATAAACACGACAAGCAAAAATATGGACTAGATATGAATATCAAAAAGACTAAAACTATGATCATAAACAAAGAAATACTCAAAACCCACAAGTGGATATCAAAATTGAAGAATAGACCTTGAGACAGTTCAGAGCTACAACTACCTTGGACATACTATAACCAGTGATGGAAAATGTACAACTGAAATAAACAAAAGAATAGGAATGGCAAAAGTATTTTAATGTCATGAAGGACATACTAACATCAAAACAAATAACACCAGAGCTAAAACTAAGAATAGCAAAATGTTACATCTTCTCAATATTCCTATATGGTGCTGAAACATGGACATTAGACAAGAAAACAGAACAGAGAATTGAAGCCTTTGAAATGTGGATATATAGAAGAATAGGTAGAATTGGATGGAAGGAAAGAAAACAAATGACAAAGTCTTAAAACAACTAAAAATGAAAAGAGAACTTCTGAACACAATTAGAACAAGACAAATGCGATTCTTAGGCCATGTTAAAAGACACAACAGCCTACTGAAAGTGATCCTGGAGGGGAAATACAAGGTAAAAGAGGCAGAGGCAGACCAAGATTAACATGGACGAGTAACATCAAAAGATGGACAAATCAACCGATGACAACCTGCACCATCAAAGCAAGAGATAGAGCAAAATGGCGCTCCATGGTAGCCAACCTTCGTTGCGGAGACGGCACTCAATGATGATGATGAACCACAATAGTTTTGACAGTTCGAAATACAGCTACTTCTGATCACTTTGAATGCCAAATAGAAGTTTGTTGTGTTTTGTTATCCTGAAAAGTGAGACTTGATATCAAACATCATCCAACTAGTGACATTAAACATCATCCAACTAGTGACATCAAACATCATCTAACTAGAGGACATCAAACATCATCTAACTAGAGGACATCAAACATCATCTAACTAGAGGATATCAAACATCATCTAATTAGTGATATCAAACATCATCCAACTAATGACATCAAACATCATCTAACTAGTGACATCAAACATCATCTAACCAGTGACATCAACCATCATCTAACTAGTGACATCAAACATCATCCTACTGGTGACATCAAATATCACCCTACTAGCAAAATCAAACATCATTCAACTGGGGACATCAACATCATCTAACTAGTGACATCAAACATCATCTAACTAATGACATCAAACATCATCCAACTAGTGACATCAAACATCATCCAACTAGTGACATCAAACATCATCCAACTAGTGACATCAAACGTCATCTAACTAGTGACATCAAACATCATCCAGCTAGTGACATCAAACATCATCTAACTAGTGACATCAAACACCATCTAACTAATGCCATAAAACATCATCCAACTAGTGACATCAAACATCATCTAACTAGTGACATCATACATCATCCAACTAGTGACATCAAACATCATCTAACTAGTGACATCAAACATTATTCAACTAGTGACATCAAACATCATCCAACTAGGGACATCAAACATCATCCAACTAGTGACATCAAGCATCATCCAACTAGTGACATCAAACATCATCTAACTAGTGACATCAAACATCATCCAACTAGTGACATCAAGCATTACACACAAACTCATATTTTATCCCGTCACAAAGCCCCTACGTGAACGAACTTCTCAGTCTCAGGAAATGACCTCAAGTTTTGGCTTCTCTTCTCATCCGTCCTTCTCAATGTCACTTCTGGGCTGCCCACTCCCCGTGCTGTCTCCCATATGGGAACTCGTTTTGTGATTATCTTGATATCTGATCTTATTACCTGACCGCCGACTTCTGCCCGTCTTGTTCTCTTATTTATAAATTATGTTATGCCGCTGCCTGCACTGTCATTTCTCTTATTTATAAATTATGCCGCTGCCTGCACTGTCATTTCTCTTATTTATAAATTATGCCGCTGCCTGCACTGTCATTTCTCTTATTTATAAATTATACCGCTGCCTGCACTGTCATTTCTCTTATTTATAAATTATACCGCTGCCTGCACTGTCATTTCTCTTATTTATAAATTATGCCGCTGCCTGCACTGTCATTTCTCTTATTTAAAATTATACCGCTGCCTGCACTGTCATTTCTCTTATTTATAAATTATACCGCTGCCTGCACTGTCATTTCTCTTATTTATAAATGGTACCGCTGCTCGCAGCGTGTTTCACCGCCCCCCCCCCCCACACACACACAACCCCCAGGGTTTCGCAGTGGCTTCACATGGGTCAACGAGGGTTTGCAGAATAGTTTGATATGTCCTAATTATATGGACTGAGAGAATGAAAGCACATACGAAAATAAATACTGGGCGTCTGCGATTACAAAACATATTAATTCGGAGTCTACAGTACAGTTACATTTGAGAACCGCTGGTCGACACAATATTTACCCTTGACATTTCAATGTCCTTAGTTCCTATGAAACTTTCAGTCTGGAGTACGTGTGTCTGGTTTTCTTCTTCTCATTATCAGACATGGTGTTGGAGCAGTATTATCAATGGCCCTACCACATGGACGAAAACAGGATCAAGGACGGATTTGCTGAGGTGAGATTGTGTACTTGACATATTGATCGTGAGACTTAACTTTGTGGATGTGAGTAAGGAACACGAGACAAGACTTTGCGGGGTTGGCTTAAGAGACATGAGACAGGACTTTGTTGAGTTGACTTAAGAGACATGAGACAGGACTTTGTTGGTTGACTTAAGAGACATGAGACAGGACTTTGTTGGGTTGACTTAAGAGACATTAGACAGGACTTTGTTGGGTTGACTTAAGAGACATTAGACAGGACTTTGTTGGGTTGACTTAAGAGACATGAGAAATGACTTTGTTGGGTTGACTTAAGAGACATTAGACAGGACTTTGTTGGGTTGACTTAAGAGACATGAGACAGACTTTGTTGGGTTGAATTAAGAGACATGAGACAGACTTTGTTGGGTTGACTTAAGAGACATGAGAAAAGACTTTGTTGAGTTGACTTAAGAGACATGAGACAAGACTTTGTTGGGTTGACTTAAGAGACATTAGACAGGACTTTGTTGGTTTGACTTAAGAGACATTAGACAGGACTTTGTTGGGTTGACTTAAGAGACATGAGACAAGACTTTGTTGGGTTGACTTAAGAGACATTAGACAGGACTTTGTTGGTTGACTTAAGAGACATGAGACAGGACTTTGTTGAGTTGACTTAAGAGACATGAGACAGGACTTTGTTGGGTTGACTTAAGAGACATGAGACAAGACTTTGTTGAGTTGACTTAAGAGACATGAGACAGGACTTTGTTGGGTTGACTTAAGAGACATTAGACAGGACTTTGTTGGGTTGACTTAAGAGACATGAGACAAGACTTTGTTGGGTTGACTTAAGAGACATGAGATAAGACTTTGTTGGTTGACTTATGGGACATGAGACAGGGCTTTGTTAGGTTGACTTAAGGGACACGAGACAAGACTGTGTGGGGTTGACTTAAGGAACAAGAGACAAGACTGTGTGGGGTTGACTTAATGGACACAAGACAAGACTTTGTTGGGTTGACTTAAGAAACACGAGACAAGATTGGTGGCGAAAATTCAGTCCAACGCAGATCACACACCCTAACCTAGGGTAAAGCTAAGGCCTGGCCAGTTCCCCTTCAATCAACGGTCGTCGTCTGCTGCAAGTGTCTCCATTCTCTGGCGCCCAACTGCGTTGACTCTGTTTTGCAAGTGAATGCTACCGTACTACTGCTGTCTCCACAAACGAAAGTCCAAAGCAGAAAGAATCATTTGAAAGCATACTATAACAAAAATGCCACCATTGACATAAGGTACAAGGAACAAGACTTTCTGGCGTACTTAGAAAACAAATAGTAACATATAACCAGAAGACAAAAAGATGGAGATTTGAGGGGACAAGTATTGAATGTACTGGCAAGATGGCAGGAAAGAGCGTTATAGAAGAACATATATTTATAACAACAACGATGTGAAGTCACTAGGTACGGAATTTGATGTTGATGCAGAATGATGGTCTGACGGAGATGGTAGCTATACTCTCCGTTTTACCTTTTATGTTGACAGATTGTCGGGGACTATTTTATCGCCGCGCCAACACAGCGGACGGCCGAATTACTTGCCTCCAGAATGTGACGGTGTATTTATACAACTTTGATTATTTCTCTGTTTTTGAACCGTGGGAAGGTAAGTCACATTTTTCCTTCCTTCCTTCTTCTTCCTTCCTTCCTTCCTTCCTTCCTTCCTTCCTTCCTTCCTTCCTTCCTTCCTTCCTTCCTTCCTTCCTTCCTTCCTTCCTTCTTCCATCATTCATTTTATCCTTCCTTCATTCCTTCCTTTCTTCCTCTTTTCTCTCCCTCCCTACCTTCCTCCTTCCTTCCTTCCTTCCGTCCTTCCTTCATTAATTCATTCCTTCATTCATTGAATCCTTCCTTCCTTCTTCCCTCCTTCCTTCCTTCCTTCAGCATTAAACACGCAACACTATCTACCAACACTAAACACACAGAATTAAACAAGCAACATTATATACCAACAATAAACACTCAATACTACCTTTGGTTCCTTGGTTATGGAAGGTCCCAGTATCACTGCAAACGAATTAAAATCCATAATTGCTCAACCGCCAATGCCAGTGGAATCATCCGAATTACTAACTCATCTCCCAAACAAAGAAAGGTAGCTGTAGTTCCCCATCAAAGCAGTCAACACAGCCAATTGTTCCCTGCCATATGATAACATCATTCATCGAAAGCAATTGGAATATCGAAACATGATCAAAACGGATGAGACACACAGCTCACAGTGTGCACAGAGCACCTAACTCAGTAGCTCCTGCAACAACCGGACTTGGAATATGAGGAAACTGCAACAAGGAACACTTTCATACATAGCCTACAAGGGTTCCTGCCGCCTTTCCACCATATTGACCGGAAGTTCACGTTCTCCTGAAAATGATGATCGTCATATTTAAAAAAATTCTATAGCGCTTGATGCTGTTATGACATCTTTTTTAATTGCGAACATATAAAACACAGTCGTCGGATTGTCCCCGTTGCGCATCAAACAACAGACCGTAAGATTAGCGTATGGCCGGTCTAGGGATATATGATGAGCCATTATGATGACGTAGCACACACAACAATGACTGCGCCCATAGATTCCCGATTACTCTAGTGAATGCAGTCTACAACGAACGAAACACGGTGCAAATTCCCTAAAGAGATAAAACTTCGAACCTTAATGCAGAAAATTGCATTGGAGAGCCGAAATTAATCAGACCCCAGATGCAACTTCTGCAGTGATCGAGAGAACGTGAATGAGTTCTACCATCTTCAAACGGAAGTTAACACTATCTACCAACACTAAACACACAGAATTAAACAAGTAACATTATATACCAACAATAAACACACAGCACTAAACACTCAACACTATCTGCCAACAATAAACACAGTACTAAACACTCAACACTATCTATCAACACTAAACACACAGAATTAAACAAGCAACATTATCATCATCATCGAGTGCCATCTCCGCAACGAAGGTTGGCTGCCATGGAGCGCCATTCTGCTTTGTCTCTTGCTTTGATGATGCAGGTTGTCATAGGCTGGTTTGTCCATCTTGGATGTTACTCATCCATGTTAGTCTTGGTCTGCCTCTGTCTCTTTTACCTTGTATTTTACCTTCCAGGATTACTTTTAGTAGGCTGTTGTGTCTTTTAGCAAGGCCCAAAAATCGCATGTGTCTTGTTTGAATTGTGTTTAGTAGTTCTCTTTTCATTTTAGTTGTTTTAAGACTTCATTGTTCGTTTTCTTTTCCTTCCATCCAATTCTACCTATTCTTCTATATATGAACATTTCAAAGGCTTCAATTTTCTGTTCTGTTTTCTTGTCTAATGTTCATGTTTCTGCACCGTATAGGAAAAGTTGACAAGACATAACATTTTGCTATTCTTAGTTTTAGCCCTGGTGTTATTTGTTTTGATGTTAGCATGTTCTTCATGACATTAAAATTACTTTTGCCATTCCTATTCTTTTGTTTATTTCAGTTTTACATTTCCATCACTGGTTATAGTATGTCCAAGGTAGTTGTAGCTCTGAACTGTCTCCAGGTCTATACCTTCAATTTTGATATCCACTTGTGGATTTTGAGTATTTCCTTTGTTTATGATCATAGTTTTAGTCTTTTTGATATTCATATCTTGTCCATATTTTTTTCTTGTCATGTTTATTTCATGAAGCAATTGTTGTAGATCGTTAGAATTTAAGCAACATTGTATACCAACAATAAACACAGCACTAAACACTCAACACTATCTACCAACACTTAACACACAGAATTGAACATTCAACACTATCTGCCAACAATAAACACTCAACACTATCTACCAACACTTAACACACAGAATTGAACACTCAACACTATCTGCCAACAGTAAACACGCAACACTATCCGCCAACAATAAACACACATCATTAAACACCCAAAAGTATTTTTAAAATTAACTTAGAGCAATATACACATAAAAGTGTTTGACTAGTGGAATGATTATTTAACTAGTGGAATGATTGCTTACTAGTGGAATGATTGTTTGACTAGTGGAATGATTATTTAACAAGTGGAATGATTGTTTGACTGGTGGAATGATTATTTAACTACTGGAATGATCGTTTTACTACTGGAATGATAGTTTGACTAGTGGAGTGATCGTTTGACTAGTGGAGTGATCGTTTGACTAGTGGAATGATAGTTTGACTAGTGGAATGATTCTTTGACTAGTGGAGTGATCGTTTGACTAGTGGAGTGATCGTTTGACTAGTGGAGTGATCGTTTGACTAGTGGAGTGATCGTTTGACTAGTGGAGTGATCATTTGACTAGTGGAGTGATCGTTTGACTAGTGGAGTGATCATTTGACTAGTGGAGTGATCATTTGACTAGTGGAGTGATCGTTTGACTAGTGGAGTGATCGTTTGACTAGTGGAGTGATCGTTTGACTAGTGGAGTGATCATTTGACTAGTGGTGATCGTTTGACTAGTGGAGTAATCGTTTGACTAGTGGAATGATCATTTGACTAGTGGAGTGATCGTTGACTAGTGGAGTGATCATTTGACTAGTGGAGTGATCGTTTGACTAGTGGAGTGATCATTTGACTAGTGGAGTGATCGTTTGACTAGTGGAATTATTGTTTGACTAGTGGAATGATTGTTTGATAGTGGAATGATTGTTTGACTAGTGGAATGATTGTTTGACTAGTGAATGATTGTTTGACTAGTGGAATGATTGTTGACTAGTGGAATTATTGTTTGACTAGTGGAATGATTGTTTGACTAGTGGAATGATTGTTTGACTAGTGGAATGATTGTTTGACTAGTGAATGATTGTTTGACTAGTGGAATGATCGTTTGACTAGTGGAATTATGTTTGACTAGTGGAATGATTGTTTGACTAGTGGAATGATTGTTTGACTAGTGGAATGATTGTTTGACTAGTGGAATGATTGTTTGACTAGTTGAATGCTCGTTTCACAAGGGGAGAGATCGCTTGATTAATAGAATGACCGTTTGACTAACGAAATTATTGTTTGACTAATTGTTAACAATCGTTGAAATTATGGAACAGTCGACAGACAAATGATTGTTTTACTTTTGTAATGATCATTGAAGTAACGCAACTGTCTTTAACTTTCAGGCGCCAAACATGGGGCAGAACTGTTCTATCTGTCGGGTTACCCCCTGTCTGGGCATCCAAATTTCAGATATGACGAAACGGACAAATCCATGGCCATCATTCTCATGCAGACATGGTCAAACTTTGCACAAAACGGGTAATCTCAGAAATTGTTTAGTTCATGCGCAGAACCAGCATTCAAACAATTTCTGGTAGTTGGTTAATTAATGTGTGTAGTAGATGTGTTGGCATGGTCTGGAGACAGACAATTCCTGGTAGTTGGTTAATTATTGTGTGTAGTAGATGTGTGGCAGGGTCTGGAGACAAGACAATTCCTGGTAGCTTGTTAATTAATGTGTGTAGTAGATGTGTTGGCAGGGTCTGGAGACAGACAATTTCTGGTAGTTGGTTAATTAATGTGTGTAGTAGACGTGTTGGCAGGGTCTGTAGACAGACAATTCCTGGTAGTTTGTTAATTAATGTGTGTAGTAGACGTGTTGGCAGGGTCTGTGTTGGTTTATTCCTCAGCTGAGAAGAGTGTCTGACTTGATGGAACGAGACTGTGTTTTTTGTGATCCAGGAAAAAAATGAGGCCATCTATTGTTGCGTGAAGAAATGGGATAGTTATTGGGAGTTGAAGTCGACAAGAGAAAAAGTAATAATAATCGAGAGTAACATTTCATTAAAAGGGAGAGCACAGATTGATTTAGTTGTCAGAGTGACGATTCTTTCCCTTGATCGATCGTTGTTTCAAGTGTTGCTCTGTCCTGTTACAGTGTTGTCTCAAGTGTTGCTCTGTCCTGTTACAGTGTTGTCTCAAGTGTTGCACTGTCCTGTTACAGTGTTGTTTCAAGTGTTGCTCTGTCCTGTTACAGTGTTGTCTCAAGTGTTGCTCTGTCCTGTTACAGTGTTGTCTAAAGTGTTGCTCTGTCCTGTTACAGTGTTGTCTCAAGTGTTGTATGTCCTGTTACAGTGTTGTCTCAAGTGTTGTTTGTCCTGTTACAGTGTTGTCTCAAGTGTGCTCTGTCCTGTTACAGTGTTGTCTCAAGTGTGCTCTGTTCTGTTACAGTGTTGTCTCAAGTGTTGTTTGTCCTGTAACAGTGTTGTCTCAAGTGTTGTCTGTCCTGTTACAGTGTTGTCTCAAGTGGTGTCTGTCCTGTTACAGTGTTGTCTCAAGTGTTGTTTGTCCTGTTACAGTGTTGTCTCAAGTGTGCTCTGTCCTGTTACAGTGTTGTCTCAAGTGTGCTCTGTTCTGTTACAGTGTTGTCTCAAGTGTTGTTTGTTCTGTAACAGTGTTGTCTCAAGTGTTGTCTGTCCTGTTACAGTGTTGTCTCAAGTGGTGTCTGTCCTGTTACAGTGTTGTCTCAAGTGTTGTCTGTCCTGTTACAGTGTTGTCTCAAGTGTGCTCTGTCCTGTTACAGTGTTGTCTCAAGTGTGCTCTGTCCTGTTACAGTGTTGTCGCAAGTGTGCTCTGTCCTGTTACAGTGTTGTCTCAAGTGTTTCTCTGTCCTGTTACAGTGTTGTCTCAAGTGTGCTCTGTCCTGTCACAGTGTTGTCTCAAGTGTACTCTGTCCTGTTACAGTGTTGTCTCAAGTGTGCTCTGTCCTGTTACAGTGTTTCTCTGTCCTGTTACAGTGTTTCTCTGTCCTGTTACAGTGTTGTCTCAAGTGTGCTCTGTCCTGTTACAGTGTTTCTCTGTCCTGTTACAGTGTTTCTCTGTCCTGTTACAGTGTTGTCTCAAGTGTTGTTTGTCCTGTTACAGTGTTGTCTCAAGTGGTGTTTGTCCTGTTACAGTGTTTCTCTGTCCTGTTACAGTGTTGTCTCAAGTGGTGTCTGTCCTGTTACAGTGTTGTCTCATGTGTTGTTAGTCCTGTTACAGTGTTGTCTCAAGTGTTGTTTGTCCTGTTACAGTGTTGTCTCAAGTGTTGCTCTGTCCTGTTACAGTGTTATCTCAAGTGTTGTTTGTCCTTTTACAGTGTTGTCTCAAGTGTTGTTTGTCCTGTTACAGTGTTGTCTAAGTGTGCTCTGTCCTGTTACAGTGTTGTCTCAAGTGTTACTGTGTTCTGTTACAGTGTTGTCTCAAGTGTTGCTTTGTCCTGTTACAGTGTTGTCTCAAGTGTTGTTTGTCCTGTACAGTGTTGTCTCAAGTGTTGTCTGTCCTGTTACAGTGTTGTCTCAAGTGTTGCTTTGTCCTGTTACAGTGTTGTCTCAAGTGTTGCTTTATTCTGTTACAGTGTTGTCTCAAGTGTTGCTTTGTCCTGTTACAGTGTTGTCTCAAGTGTTGTTTGTCCTGTTACAGTGTTGTCTCAAGTGTTGTTTGTCCTGTTACAGTGTTGTCTCAAGTGTTGTCTGTCCTGTTACAGTGATGTCTCAAGTGTTGCTTTGTCCTGTTACAGTGTTGTCTCAAGTGTTGCTCTGTTCTGTTACAGTGTTGTCTCAAGTGTTGCTTTGTCCTGTTACAGTGTATTCTCAAGTGTTGCTTTGTCCTGTTACAGTGTTGTCTCAAGTGTTGCTCTGTCCTGTTACAGCGTTGTCTCAAGTGTTGCTCTGTTCTGTTACAGTGTTGTCTCAAGTGTGCTCTGTCCTGTTACAGTGTTGTCTCAAGTGTACTCTGTCCTGTTACAGTGTTGTCTCAAGTGTGCTCTGTCCTGTTACAATGTTGTCTCAAGTGTTGCTTTGTCCTGTAACAGTGTTGTCTCAAGTGTTGTCTGTCCTGTTACAGCGTTGTCTCAAGTGTGCTCTGTCCTGTTACAGTGTTGTCTCAAGTGTTGTTTGTCCTGTTACAGTGTTGTCTCAAGTGTACTCTGTCCTGTTACAGTGTTGTCTCAAGTGTGCTCTGTCCTGTTACAATGTTGTCTCAGGTGTTGCTTTGTCCTGTAACAGTGTTGTCTCAAGTGTTGTCTGTCCTGTTACAGTGTTGTCTCAAGTGTTGTCTGTCCTGTTACAGTGTTGTCTCAAGTGTTGTTTGTCCTGTTACAGTTTTGTCTCAAGTGTGCTCTGTCCTGTTACAGTGTTGTCTCAAGTGTTGTTTGTCCTGTTACAGTGTTGTCTCAAGTGTTGTTTGTCCTGTTACAGTGTTGTCTCAAGTGTTGTTTGTCCTGTTACAGTGTTGTCTCAAGTGTTGCTCTGTCCTGTTACAGTGTTGTCTCAAGTGTGCTCTGTCCTGTTACAGCGTTGTCTCAAGTGTTGTCTGTCCTGTTACAGTGTTGTCTCAAGTGTTGTTTGTCCTGTAACAGTGTTGTCTCAAGTGTTGTCTGTCCTGTTACAGTGTTGTCTCAAGTGTTGCTTTGTCCTGTTACAGTGTTGTCTCAAGTGTGCTCTGTCCTGTTACAGCGTTGCAGCAAGTGTTGCTTGTCCTGTTACAGTGTTGTCTCAAGTGTGCTCTGTCCTGTTACAGTGTTGTCCTAAGTGTTGCTTGTCCTGTTACAGCGTTATCCCAAGTGTGTTGACAAAAGAGATTGCATCATCGTTCGCTCGTTCTCTGTCTTGTGATTTTGCAATGTTTGAGTTCAAATGACAACATCTGAGACTGTCAGGAGAACGAGAGATAGAACTCTATAACAGCTGAGACTGTCAGGAGAACGAGAGATAGAACTTTATAACAGCTGAGACTGTCAGGCGAACGAGAGATAGAACTTTATAACAGCTGAGACAGACAGGAGAACGAGAGATAGAACTTTATAACAGCTGAGACTGTCAGGAGAACGAGAGATAGAACTTTATAACAGCTGAGACTGTCAGGAGAACGAGAGATAGAACTTTATAACAGCTGAGACTGTCAGGAGAACGAGAGATAGAACTTTATAACAGCTGAGACTGTCAGGCGAACGAGAGATAGAACTTTATAACAGCTGAGACTGTCAGGCGAACGAGAGATAGAACTTTATAACAACTGAGACTGTCAGGCGAACGAGAGATAGAACTTTATAACAGCTGAGACTGTCAGGCGAACGAGAGATAGAACTTTATAACAGCTGAGACTGTCAGGCGAACGAGAGATAGAACTTTACAACAGCTGAGACTGTCAGGAGAACGAAAGATAGAACTTTATAACAGCTGAGACTGTCAGGAGAACGAGAGATAGAACTTTACAACAGCTGAGACTGTCAGGCGAACGAGAGATAGAACTCTACAACATCTGAGACTGTCAGGCGAACGAGAGATAGAACTCTACAACATCTGAGACTGTCAGGCGAACGAGAGATAGAACTTTACAACAGCTGAGACTGTCAGGCGAACGAGAGATAGAACTCTACAACAGCTGAGACTGTCAGGAGAACGAGAGATAGAACTCTACAACATCTGAGACTGTCAGGAGAACGAGAGATAGAACTCTACAACATCTGAGACTGTCAGGAGAACGAGAGATAGAACTCTATAACATCTGAGACTGTGAGGAGAACGAGAGATAGAACTCTACAACATCTGAGACTGTCAGGAGAACGAGAGATAGAACTCTACAACATCTGAGACTGTCAGGAGAACGAGAGATAGAACTCTACAACATCTGAGACTGTCAGGAGAACGAGAGATAGAACTTTATAACAGCTGAGACTGTCAGGCGAACGAGAGATAGAACTTTATAACAGCTGAGACTGTCAGGCGAACGAGAGATAGAACTCTACAACAACTGAGACTGTCAGGAGAACGAGGGATAGAATACAACAACTGAGACTGTCAGGAGAACGAGATACAGAAGTCTACAACCGCTGAGACTGTCAGGAGAACGAGATACAGAAGTCTACAACCGCTGAGACTGTCAGGAGAACGAGATACAGAAGTCTACAACCGCTGAGACTGTCAGGAGAACGAATGATAAAACTCTACAACAGCTGAGACTGTCATGAAACAACGGATATGTTGGCATCCTCTAGCGCTGTCATATGTTAACATTCTATAGCACTATCACTTGTTGACAGCCTCCAGCACTGTCATACGTTTGCAGTTTCTGACACTGTCATATTTTGACAGTCTCAAGCACGTACCATATAACGCTACTGAACTCGGTCGACTGACAGTTAAAACTATAGCCACGGCTAACATATCACACGGTGTAGATACTATCGTATTTAATTATCATTTGATTCCATAGTCCCGCTGTATTGTATGAGACCAGATCGTTCTACTTTTTACACACGTGATCTCTGTCTTCAGACTGCCGACATCGCTACCACAGAGAGACTTCCACATGCCTCCCTACACGATCTCCAACCCAAGGTACACTCAGATAACATCAAAACACGACCAGGTTTCCATGTTTGTACAAACATCCTACAGGAAGGACAAGATGACCTTCTGGAACATACACGTGCCTACACGTTATGTGGAACAGCTGAAGTCTGACATTTACTTAATAACTAACGCCACGCCCATCTACGAGGCGAAAGAAATCTCCACAAAGAAGAGTTTCAACCACGGACTTCAAGATGACGCACGGAAGTCTCCTATATACATCATCGCGCACACGTCTGGCAGTTGGGTACTTATAGCAGCATGTGTTGGGTTATGTTCGCTAACTGTGTTGTTATCAATTGTTATTGCCAAGTGAAGAGACAGGTCAAGACGCTGATCAGACAGACAAGCATTAGCAGTGGCGTGCCAATCTTATAGTGGGCGGACAGATAATCTATTCTCGTAACTAGATTCATAAGACAATGAAAAATTGTGTTTTTGTATATACTGTAATTATATTTATATTACATGAAGTGGCTGATGTGTATGTATGTGCTTTCATCGTTGGTGCACTCATTAGCTTGTGTGGGTGGAAACCGGTTGACTGGCTATGGCTAGTCCGTTCTACATGTGACTACAGAGGTGAAGACAGGCTTGGAGCATTGTAATGAAATCGGGAATAAAAACCCTGCCAGCGACCCTGATTGTAAACTGCCAGCAGAAAGGGTATTACTAAACCCTGGTTGTTATCGCATCATGTAATCATCTTCAATTCGATATCGTCATTACTTGCTCCGCCCATAAAATGGCATCATTTATACAAGTCTTGCTGTAGCACGCGCTAAAGCCTAGCCCATAAAATGGCATCATTTATACAAGTCTTGCTGCAGCACGCGCTAAAGCCTAGCCCATAAAATGGCATCATTTATACAAGTCTTGCTGCATCACGCGCTAAAGTCGCGCCATAAAATGACGTAATTTATACAAGTCTTGCTGCAGCACGCGCTAAAGTCGTGCCCATAAAATGGCATCATTTATACAAGTCTTGCTGTAGCACGCGCTAAAGTCGCGCCCATAAAATGGCATTATTTATACAAGTCTTGCTGTAGCACGCGCTAAAGTCGCGCCCATAAAATGGCATCATTTATACAAATCTTGCTGCAGGACGCGCTAAAGTCGCGCCCATAAAATGGCATCATTTATACAAGTCTTGCTGCAGCACGCGCTAAAATCACGCCCATAAAATGGCATCATTTATACAAGTCTTGCTGCAGCATGCGCTAAAGTCGCGCCCATAAAATGGCATCATTTATGCAAGTCTTGCTGCAGCACGCGCTAAAGTCGCGTCCATAAAATGGCATCATTTATACAAGTCTTGCTGCAGCACGCGCTAAAATCACGCCCATTTTAGCACGCGCTAAAATCACGCCCATAAAATGGCATCATTTATACAAGTCTTGCTGCAGCACGCGCTAAAATCGCGCCCATAAAATGGCGTCATTTATACAAGTCTTGCTGCAGCACGCGCTAAAGTCGCGCCCATAAAATGGCGTCATTTATACAAGTCTTGCTGTAGCACGCGCTAAAGGCGCGCCCATACAATGACGTCATTTATACGAGTCTTGCTGCAGCACGCGCTAAAGTCGTGCCCATAAAATGGCATCATTTATACAAGTCTTGCTGTAGCACGCGCTAAAGTCGCGCCCATAAAATGGCATTATTTATACAAGTCTTGCTGTAGCACGCGCTAAAGTCGCGCCCATAAAATGGCATCATTTATACAAATCTTGCTGCAGGACGCGCTAAAGTCGCGCCCATAAAATGGCATCATTTATACAAGTCTTGCTGCAGCACGCGCTAAAATCACGCCCATAAAATGGCATCATTTATACAAGTCTTGCTGCAGCATGCGCTAAAGTCGCGCCCATAAAATGGCATCATTTATGCAAGTCTTGCTGCAGCACGCGCTAAAGTCGCGTCCATAAAATGGCATCATTTATACAAGTCTTGCTGCAGCACGCGCTAAAATCACGCCCATTTAGCACGCGCTAAAATCACGCCCATAAAATGGCATCATTTATACAAGTCTTGCTGCAGCACGCGCTAAAATCGCGCCCATAAAATGGCGTCATTTATACAAGTCTTGCTGCAGCACGCGCTAAAGTCGCGCCCATAAAATGGCATCATTTATGCAAGTCTTGCTGCAGCACGCGCTAAAGTCGCGTCCATAAAATGGCATCATTTATACAAGTCTTGCTGCAGCACGCGCTAAAATCACGCCCATTTTAGCACGCGCTAAAATCACGCCCATAAAATGGCATCATTTATACAAGTCTTGCTGCAGCACGCGCTAAAATCGCGCCCATAAAATGGCGTCATTTATACAAGTCTTGCTGCAGCACGCGCTAAAGTCGCGCCCATAAAATGGCGTCATTTATACAAGTCTTGCTGTAGCAAGCGCTAAAGGCGCGCCCATACAATGACGTCATTTATACGAGTCTTGCTGCAGCACGCGCTAAAGTCGTGCCCATAAAATGGCATCATTTATACAAGTCTTGCTGTAGCACGCGCTAAAGTCGCGCCCATAAAATGGCATTATTTATACAAGTCTTGCTGTAGCACGCGCTAAAGTCGCGCCCATAAAATGGCATCATTTATACAAATCTTGCTGCAGGACGCGCTAAAGTCGCGCCCATAAAATGGCATCATTTATACAAGTCTTGCTGCAGCACGCGCTAAAATCACGCCCATAAAATGGCATCATTTATACAAGTCTTGCTGCAGCATGCGCTAAAGTCGCGCCCATAAAATGGCATCATTTATGCAAGTCTTGCTGCAGCACGCGCTAAAGTCGCGTCCATAAAATGGCATCATTTATACAAGTCTTGCTGCAGCACGCGCTAAAATCACGCCCATTTTAGCACGCGCTAAAATCACGCCCATAAAATGGCATCATTTATACAAGTCTTGCTGCAGCACGCGCTAAAATCGCGCCCATAAAATGGCGTCATTTATACAAGTCTTGCTGCAGCACGCGCTAAAGTCGCGCCCATAAAATGGCGTCATTTATACAAGTCTTGCTGTAGCACGCGCTAAAGGCGCGCCCATACAATGACGTCATTTATACGAGTCTTGCTGCAGCACGCGCTAAAGTCGCGCCCATACAATGACGTCATTTATACGAGTCTTGCTGCAGCACGCGCTAAAGTCGCGCCCATAAAATGGCGTCATTTATACGAGTCTTGCTGCAGCACGCGCTAAATTCGCGCCCATAAAATGGCATCATTTATACGAGTCTTGCTGCAGCACGCGCTAAAGTCGCGCCCATAAAATGGCATCATTTATACCAGTCTGGCTGCAGCACGCGCTAAAGTCGCGCCCATAAAATGGCATCATTTATACGAGTCTGGCTGCAGCACGCGCTAAAGTCGCGCCCATAAAATGGCATCATTTATACAAGTCTGGCTGCAGCACGCGCTAAAGTCGCGCCCATAAAATGGCATCGTTTATACAAGTCTGGCTGCAGCACGCGCTAAAGTCGCGCCCATAAAATGGCATCGTTTATACAAGTCTGGCTGCAGCACGCGCTAAAGTCGCGCCCATAAAATGGCATCGTTTATACAAGTCTGGCTGCAGCACGCGCTAAAGTCGCGCCCATAAAATGGCATCGTTTATACAAGTCTGGCTGCAGCACGCGCTAAAGTCGCGCCCATAAAATGGCATCGTTTATACAAGTCTGGCTGCAGCACGCGCTAAAGTCGCGCCCATAAAATGGCATCGTTTATACAAGTCTGGCTGCAGCACGCGCTAAAGTCGCGCCCATAAAATGGCATCGTTTATACAAGTCTGGCTGCAGCACGCGCTAAAGTCGCGCCCATAAAATGGCATCGTTTTTACAAGTCTGGCTGCAGCACGCGCTAAAGTCGCGCCCATAAAATGGCATCGTTTATACAAGTCTGGCTGCAGCACGCGCTAAAGTCGCGCCCATAAAATGGCATCGTTTATACAAGTCTGGCTGCAGCACGCGCTAAAGTCGCGCCCATAAAATGGCATCGTTTATACAAGTCTGGCTGCAGCACGCGCTAAAGTCGCGCCCATAAAATGGCATCGTTTATACAAGTCTGGCTGCAGCACGCGCTAAAGTCGCGCCCATAAAATGGCATCGTTTATACAAGTCTGGCTGCAGCACGCGCTAAAGTCGCGCCCATAAAATGGCATCATTATACAAGTCTGGCTGCAGCACGCGCTAAAGTCGCGCCCATAAAATGGCATCATTTATACAAGTCTTGCTGCAGCACGCGCTAAAGTCGCGCCCATAAAATGGCATCATTTATACAAGTCTTGCTGCAGCACGCACTAAAGCGCCCTCCTCATAAATGTACAAACTATGACATCACAGTAACAACACACGATAGTGGTGACATTTCAGCAAAACTGACATATCGTTGTTGGTGTTGTCATATTTGTTGATAATCGCTTATGTTGCTCCACACACTGTTGAACTACTATTGTGGGTAATATATGAACGTATGTGAAACGATGAATAACCGTATAGAATGGAACTAATTGTTCAGAATTGGAGGCCTGTTATTGACTTTACAAGTGGCTGATGTTAAGATACTTGATTAACACATGCAGCCAACTCTTTTGGGAAGTAGCACAGCTTATTGGATTTTTACGCCGTGTACTTTTGACATAAGTAACTGGAGTGCATTAAATTGTAGAGGTCTAATGAGTACTTTTGACATAAGTAACTTGGGTGCATTAAATTGTAGAGGTCTAATGAGTACTTTTGACATAAGTCATTTCATATAATTAACTTGAAAACTGAGTACTTTTGATAAAAGTAATTAGATAGAAAAGACAATTAGAGGCCACAGAGATGGGATTTCTCAGGAGAATATTGAAAGTTCCCTGGATATCTAAAACGAGGAAATTCTCAAAGAGGCCAACACAAAAAGGAAACCCCTGAAATACATCAGAAAGAAACAATCGATATTTTTCGGGCACATCATGAGAAGAGGAAAGTTGGAATACTTGGTTACAACTGGAAAAATACGGGGACAGAGAGATCGCGGACAACAAAGAGAGAAGATACTATAAATAGCTTGGTGTCATGGCATGGAAAACAGTCAACAACAGAATTGATACGATGTACTGTGGGTAGAGAATTGTAGAAGGACATGATCGCCTAAGCCAACCAGCATGGCACATGATGATGATGAATTAGATAGACTTTGATGTGCACACAATATCGTGGCATCACTGATTTGTGCTTCTTCAAGCTACAGCTGGTAGCATTCACTTTATGTAGTTTGCTTGGCCACTTTGGAATTGTTGTGCAGAAAATCCTGGCCTGAAGGTGGTGTCAAGACATCAAGGAGACCTTGAACATGACAACAGGCGTGGGAGATTGATCAAGACCTTACCCACTTCCTAGTTGTAGCCTTGGAAATAGATTTTGGCTACCTGAGTAGAGAGATAAGATGAAAGGCAAGTTCAGACCCAGCACCTAACATGCCGTACTGTAGTCGGATGTACTGGGCCAACATCACAGGTTGCTGTAGACATGACACAATGTAATTTACGCCTATTTAATGCCATGAACATGCTGAAAGTGACCTTTTGTAACCAACTGAAAGTGACCTGGTGTAACCAGCTGAAAGTGACCTAGTGTAAACAGCTGAAAATGACCTGGTGTAACCAGCTGAAAGTGACCTAGTATAAACAGTTGAAAGTTACCTAGTGTAACCAGCTGAAAGTGACCTAGTATAACCAGCTGAATGTGACCTAGTGTAACCAGCTGAAAGCGACCTAGTATAAACAGTTGAAAGTGACCTAGTGTAAACAGCTGAAAATGACCTAGTGTAACCAGCTGAAAGTGATCTAGTATAAACAGTTGAAAGTTACCTAGTATAACCAGCTGAAAATGACCTAGTGTAACCAGCTGAAAGTGACCTAGTGTAACCAGCTGAAAGCGACCTAGTATAACCAGCTGAATGTGACCTAGTATAAACAGTTGAAAGTTACCTAGTGCAACCAGCTGAAAGTGATCTAGTGTAACCAGCTGAAAGTGACCTAGTGTAACCAGCTGAAAGTGACCTGTTGTAACCAGCTGAAAGTGACCTAGTATAAACAGTTGAAAGTTACCTAGTGTAGCCAGCTGAATGTGACCTAGTGTAACCAGCTGAATGTGACCTAGTATAAACAGTTGAAAGTTACCTAGTGTAACCAGCTGAAAGTGACCTAGTATAAACAGTTGAAAGTTACCTAGTGCAACCAGCTGAAAGTGACCTAGTGTAACCAGCTGAAAGTGACCTAGTATAAACAGTTGAAAGTTACCTAGTATAACCAGCTGAATGTGACCTAGTATAAACAGTTGAAAGTTACCTAGTGCAACCAGCTGAAAGTGACCTAGTGTAACCAGCTGAATGTGACCTAGTGTAACCAGCTGAATGTGACCTAGTGTAACCAGCTGAATGTGACCTAGTGTAACCAGCTGAAAGCGACCTAGTGTAACCAGCTGAAAGTGACCTAGTATAAACAGTTGAAAGTTACCTAGTGTAATCAGCTGAAAGCGACCTAGTGTAACCAGCTGAAAGTGACCTAGTGTAACCAGCTGAAAGTGACCTAGTATAAACAGTTGAAAGTTACCTAGTATAACCAGCTGAATGTGACCTAGTGTAACCAGCTGAATGTGACCTAGTATAACCAGCTGAATGTGACCTAGTATAACCAGCTGAATGTGACCTAGTGTAACCAGCTGAATGTGACCTAGTGTAACCAGCTGAATGTGACCTAGTGTAGCCAGCTGAATGTGACCTAGTATAACCAGCTGAATGTGACCTAGTGTAACCAGCTGAAAGTACCTAGTGTAACCAGCTGAATGTGACCTAGTGTAACCAGCTGAATGTGACCTAGTGTAACCAGCTGAATGTGACCTAGTGTAACCAGCTGAAAGTGACCTAGTATAAATAGTTGAAAGTTACCTAGTGTAATCAGCTGAAAGCGACCTAGTGTAACTAGCTGAAAGTGACCTAGTGTAACCAGCTGAATGTGACCTAGTATAACCAGCTGAATGTGACCTAGTGTAACCAGCTGAATGTGACCTAGTATAACCAGCTGAATGTGACCTAGTATAACCAGCTGAATGTGACCTAGTGTAACCAGCTAAATGTGACCTAGTGTAACCAGCTGAATGTGACCTAGTATAACCAGCTGAATGTGACCTAGTGTAACCAGCTGAAAGTGACCTAGTATAAACAGTTGAAAGTTACCTAGTATAACCAGCTGAATGTGACCTAGTGTAACCAGCTGAATGTGACCTAGTGTAACCAACTGAAAGCGACCTAGTATAACCAGCTGAATGTGACCTAGTGTAACCAGCTGAAAGTTACCTAGTGTAACCAGCTGAATGTGACCTAGTGTAACCAGCTGAAAGTTACCTAGTGTAACCAGCTGAATGTGACCTAGTGTAACCAGCTCAAAGTGACCTATTATAAACAGTTGAAAGTGACCTATTATAAACAGTTGAAAGTGACCTAGTGTAACCAGCTGAAAGTTACCTAGTGTAACCAGCTGAAAGTGACCTATTATAAACAGTTGAAAGTTACCTAGTATAACCAGCTGAAAGTTACCTAGTGTAACCAGCTGAATGTGGCCTAGTGTAACCAGCTGAATGTGACCTAGTATAACCAGCTGAATGTGACCTAGTATAACCAGCTGAATGTGACCTAGTGTAACCAGCTGAATGTGACCTAGTGTAACCAGCTGAAAGTTACCTAGTATAACCAGCTGAAAGTTACCTAGTGTAACCAGCTGAAAGTTACCTAGTATAACCAGCTGAAAGTTACCTAGTGTAACCAGCTGAAAGTGACCTAGTGTAACCAGCTGAAAGTGACCTAGGAGAGACGCTAATAGTATTTATGTGGGGACAGCAGTGTGGAAGGTCAACAGTAGAAGTGATCAACATTATAAATGTGGAGGTCCTAAACTAATGCATCACTGATCGACTCAGTGCTCTCCCCTACCGTGATTTCACTCCTTATCTCAGTGATACAGGAAGACCAGCCACCAGAACAAGGCCAAACCAAGATTGCACCCACGTTCACTTGACCTCCAAGTTAGTGCTCAAGCTACTACTGCCACTCCACCGACTAGATGACTAAGGGGGTATAGGCGCCCGACCAGAGCTGGTAGCTACAAGTGACTAATAGCTTGCCCCAGAATTGGTGAACCAGAAACATACTCCACCTCTTCGCTGTTCCTCTTGAAACAGACTAACCAATCTAACCAAGTAATCTGACCAAGCAAGTTGAGATCAAGAGGGAAGGCAACCGGGTACTCAAAAAGTTTGTGCTGAAGTGGGATATGTTGATCCGACATACACTAATAGACCACATCACATGTACGCTGGGGGCCTCGGTAGCCTAGTTTGGAAAACCACCCGACTGGACTACTGACGTTCTGACAAGCCGTGTTCGATTCCCGCTGGGAGCAGTGTGAATTGTACTCGTGGTTGGAAAAAAAAAATACCCCCACGGTCGACCCAGCCGTTGGCAGAAATGGGTACCAGGGTATTACCCTGGGAAGGTGAGGAATGTCGCTTCGCATCTGAGTTTCGATGCTTGAGGCGACACTATACAGAAATCCCCGAACATTTCTGGATAGGCGGCCGAGCACATATGGGTGGAAACTCGCATGCTAAGACGCCGGTTCAAGTCTCGTACTTGACCTTTACCTTTATCACATGTACGCTGACTTAACATCCTTGTAGGGTCGGATGATGAAGTGATTCCCTCCTTTAGTAGTCATCGAGTGAACGACAGAAAGAGATGAATTATGTTGATGATGTTCACTGCAAATGTTGGTTTGATTGTTCTACCACAGCTGTTTGCTCTATTGTTTTGTTATCAGGCATTTCAATACAACCACTTGCTTGTCAACATGTGATGAGTATGTTGCTTTTGTTGAAAAGATTAATAAAATGGGTTTATAGAAAATCAATGTCCACTAACTAGTCTGACTTCTCTCACTGTGATTTCTTTAACAAATGATTTTTGTTTGGCCAATAGCAGTAAAAAGTAAAGTGCCACCGTCACGCCAAGTGGCGTATAGGGAATATGGCGTTAGTGACCATACATTTTACAGACCTTCAGCACATGATTTTTGTGGTAATGTGGTCGGTATTATGCCCGTGCCGCTTTACTTTCCCAGAAAAAAATCCAGCACCCATTAAAGGCTGGGTGAACCCAGGAGCCGTCGGTTGGGATCGAACCCTACCTCTTGTCCTTTGTAGTCCATTCAGTAACCACTGAGCTATCGACGCTACCACTTGTTTGGCCAATGCAACGATATAATTCATTCCGCAAGATGAACCATCATTTGTTGAACTCAACAAACACATCCTCAATAGATCCCCTTAGTCTCATAAACACATCCTCAATAGATCCCCTTAGTCTCATAAACACATCCTCACTAGATCCCCTTAGTCTCATAAACACATCCTCAATAGATCCCCTTAGTCTCATAAACACATCCTCAATAGATCCCCTTAGTCTCATAAACACATCCTCAATAGATCCCCTTAGTCTCATAAACACATCCTCACTAGATCCTTTAGTCTCATTAACACATCCTCAATAGATCCCTTTAGTCCCATAAACACATTCTCAATAGATCCCTTTAGTCCCATAAACACATCCTCACTAGATCCCTTTAGTCCCATAAACACATCCTCAACAGATCCCTTTAGTCCCATAAACACATCCTCAATAGATCCCTTTAGTCCCATAAACACATCCTCAATAGATCCCTTTAGTCCCATAAACACATTCTCAATAGATCCCTTTAGTCCCATAAACACATCCTCAATAGATCCCTTTAGTCCCATAAACACATCCTCACTAGATCCTTTAGTCTCATTAACACATCCTCAATAGATCCCTTTAGTCCCATGAACACATCCTCACTAGATCCCATTAGTCCCATAAACACATACCGTTGACAAACCAAATAAATTAACTAAGGACTTCAGCACTTTGCAACTCTCTGGCTTGATGGATTCACAAACACACACACAAATCAGGCAGGTTAAAACAACTTTATTTCCTAAGCAGACAAAAAACAAGGACAATTGTCTGAAACAACTAACCAATACATCAAATCATAGGCTGCAAAACAGAAGACAGAAAACTACAACGAAAGTGTGCATATTCTCATAGATAAGTACAATTGTTTTGTAGGCCGTAGAACATCATCTGAAAGGTTTTGTTATATAACAATCAAATGTATGTGGCTTGAGCACATCAAGTCTTGGCAGATGACTGGCACTTAACAAAATGGGTAAAGGTTCATTTGTGGAGATGACAGGACTCTGAAGTTGATTCAACCTTTGAGAATAGGATGGCAGGGGAAGTACCAGTATGGGACCAATCACATGAGCCATAAAATGTGCAGATGGTTACTGAAGGATATGGGCACTAACATATAATGGTGTGAAGGGAACCACATTCAACACATTGAGAGTCTCTTATATTCTACATGCTCACTGTGGCAGACAACACATCAAGACAAGAAGAAACGCGCAAACTGGCAGGTTGTTTAATGAGTGGTCTTTGTGGTAGTAATGCTTGCACCAGGCACAAGATAACGGTTGTGCTGACAGTTTCACAAATACAGTCGAACCTGGTCTTAGGACCACCTGTTTAAAGCGTTTCCCTGGTTATAGGACCGGGTCTACAATTTCCCCGAGTTTTTTACTATATGCTAACACTGATTACGGCGCTCACCGTATGACGCGACCAGAGACCAGGCTAATTAACCGCCGCCAATGTTATTTATCCCGTTTACGACACGCGGGTAATCCGAGATAACGATACACTGACCAGCCAGTCCTTCTCCGTCTCGCTGGGAGCCATAAACGATCGACACAGGTGTCTACAGGTGTCGAAGTTTTCCCGTATTTAGTGAGTCCCAGATTACAGTGGGACGTGTTACGTTTATCAGTCAATACTGGTGTGAGAAACACGGCAGACACAGATCTATGATTCGTGAAGTGACATCACTTCGCGGTTCCGTCTAGACCAGAGTAGACCATTGCGTGGCCCGTATAAATTACAGGAATTAACTAAAGAATTAGTCATTGCCCGCTTAGAGTGTATTCACGTACATGTACAGTATCTCGGTGAATTATTTTTGTGGATTTTAAAAGTGTTACACACAATATAGGAAATGGCCAGTGTCAAAAGCGCACCTATTCAATAACAAACGGGAGATCTGACATACTAGACGTTATCATGGACTTGAGAGAAAAATTGAACTTATCGTTTATTTCATCTGTCAAACAACAGACTACCATATTGGATTTTTTTTCAAGTCAAAAGTGATACATGTACAGTATAAGTGGAATCTGTGTATGTGTGTTTTATTTTTGTGTGTTTAACTATCGTGTTTTATGAAAAGTGTCCAACCAGTGGCTATTGTAGACCGACATGTGCACTATGTTCTACTCATGGATTACGCTGATTTGCAGGTTAGTTTTCATAGTGCTTAGGATAAAATTTTTTTTATCGCTCTATTTATTATGTGAAACCTGTGAGGCAGGACCACCTGTCCTATGGGACCAGTTTTTGAAAGTCCCGTGAATGGTCGCCTTAGACAGGTTCGACTGTATCTGACAATTAAAAATCAACAGATCTGGAGATATGTCACATTTCCGTCCAGTCTTGGCATGTTCCTCAAGTAAGAATAGGCTCAACACACCCATCAGATGTCACCACACATTAAACAAGACATCTGGTGATATGTCACTTCCGTCCAGTCTTGGCATGTTCCTCAAGTAAGAATAGGCTCAACACACCCATCAGATGTCACCACACATTAAACAAGACATCTGGTGATATGTCACTTCCGTCCAGTCTTGGCATGTTCCTCAAGTAAGAATAGGCTCAACACATCCATCAGATGTCACCACACATTAAACAAGACATCTGGTGCCTAGCAAGAACAGATAAACCAATCACAAATGTTGGACCACCAACAAATATGTTGTGTTGAGAGTAGGAAACTTGAAAAGATTGTGCAGACACTGTGAAACAGTTACAGCAGATCAATGTCTGTGAAACAGTTACAGCAGATCAATGTCTGTGAAACAGTTACAGCAGATCAATGTCTGTGAAACAGTTACAGCAGATCAATGTCTGTGAAACAGTTACAGCAGATCAATGTCTGTGAAACAGTTACAGCAGATCAAGCTGCCTGCTTGACTTCCTCATCCGCTCCTCAAAAGACATTAAGTGGGCATGTGTGTGTCCTAGCTGGCACATGTTAACTGTGATAGCTATGCCTTCTGGCCCAGCACATCTGATAGCATTCAGTAAAGTGTTCTTGAGTACCGATTGCCTTCCCCTTGTATCCCTACTCACTTTACCAGACTAGACTGGTTTATTTCGGGGCACCACGAAGACGTGGAGTAGGATGTGGAAAATTCTGGTTCAGTAATCATGGCACAATCCATCAGTTATAAGTCACTGACCCAGTTACTGTCAGGTATCTCTCAAAGGTAGAAACAAATTGCTGACTCCACTCCTTGAGAGGACTGATGTTGAACAAGTTGGAACACAAGGAGTCAACAAAGCTGACACAAGTAAACTTGCATTTAGTGATTACCACTACTTAGATGTTCCCAACACAAGGAGTCAACAAAGCTGACAAAAGTGAACTTGCATTTAGTGATCACCACTACTTAGATGTTCCCAACACAAGGAGTCAACAAAGCTGACACAAGTGAATTTGCATTTAGCGATTACCACTACTTAGATGTTCCCAACACAAGGAGCATGGGCGTGATGATACCCCACTCATCTAAAAGTGTCCAACCCACAGATTTAAGGAAGGTAATAATGGTACCGGTAATAATGACAGGGGACAGAACTCTGTGTCCTAGTCAAACACTGGGCATGACTTCCTGTGCTGTATGCTAATTGACAGCCATGTCAAATATTGCTTCACTTCACAAGAGTGTTCTGGTGATTATAAAAAATCATAACTTTTAAGGGTTCCCAACCTGTAGATCTATGACCACCCCAACAACTATGAATCTTTTCTGATTCCTCTGTCCCAGGAGGTGACAGGACTGCTTTGTGCTTTCACAACTGACATCACAGTACTCCAGACAAACCCACAGGTGTAACTGAGCAGACAGCTATCACCATGTATTGTGTTGTGCAACAGTGACACCCACTGATGTTTTATGATGAAGCTGTTTATAAATGTCTATTGCTACAGGCAATAAACATTCAACAGGTTTAACTTGACAGGTGATTGAAGAGGAACAGTAGCAGGCCCCCGCTTTGCCCTGGTACAGGATGTGTGATCTGTGTTCAGCACCAGCTGGATCGAGTGTTGCATCAAAATTGAGGACGTTGTTTGTTGGGACAGTCACTCTTGGGGCATGCTCACTGACAACAAAGTCAACATGAATTGCGTCATGTCATGTGTCAACAGGGGTATAAAGGTCATTCATACTGCCAATGATGACCATTACAGTGACCTGGAAGTGTGCACCATGAGCTGTGCACCTAAGAACATGCCACGTTCACTGGAATAATATGAATGACAAGGATAAACACCTTTGTTGGTTGCTGACATGTGGGGAGAAGCAGATATGGTACTGCAGTGGTACCAATCTATTCAAAAGCCATTAACATTTGAGAAGCAGGCATTCAGCACTTTCTCTCAATGAGTCAGATTAATGCAAGCTACAAAATTCTTTCATATTATTTCTATTTCCTTTTTTTAGTCACCAATTTCAAGGTATTTGTATTCTCTCTCTCTGCGATCAGGACTCAATCAGAGTAGGACTCCAGACTCTCGCACGAAGACAGCTGTCTGTTTGAGCCTGTTAGATCCACTCCGCTTGAATACCTGTTAAAACGTTGCACTGTGTTCTTCGCCAGTGGCCCAGTGCATCCGATTTCAGCCAGCATTTTGTTCAAGTTTGCTTTCCTTAGCCTTTGATTGTCCCCAATCTTCCTGCAAGGTAGCAGATGATCTTTTCTGTAGGGGGATTATGATTTGTATTCAAGGAGATAAGGAAACTCTTAGGTTTCCCATCAAAGAACATCTGATAAGTGGAAGTCTTGTCAATAACAAAGAAGCCAATAGTAGAGATGTGGTTTTGTTATATGCTTTCATGGGAGGTTCGAGAATAAATTAAAATGAGAAGACACACACACAAATGGGTTCTGACCTAATTCTCTAGTCATGTGATGTATGACCAGCCAGCAAGGAAGCTTATGAATTGACAAAGTTCATCAACCCACGTACTTCTAGTGGCAAGGCTGTTTGCTGTAAGGATCTGGACTGAATCCTCATATTATTTTCTATGTTCTTCGTTGTTTTCAGAGTGATGTTCAAACATCAGTGTTCCTGTACAACCACATATGTCTGTATGACATGACCTTCTCCTATTATGTTCCTCCATCAACATTGATTCTACAAACCTCTCCTATTATGTTCCTCCATCAACATTGATTCTACAAACCTCTCCTATTATGTTCCTCCATCAACATTGATTCTACAAACCTCTCCTATTATGTTCCTCCATCAACATTGATTCTACAAACTTCTCCTATTATGTTCCTCCATCAACATTGATTCTACAAACCTCTCCTATTATGTTCCTCCATCAACATCGATTCTACAAACCTCTCCTATTATGTTCCTCCATCAAGATTGATTCTACAAACTTCTCCTATTATGTTCCTCCATCAACATTGATTCTACAAACCTCTCCTATTATGTTCCTCCATCAACATTGATTCTACAAACCTCTCCTATTATGTTCCTCCATCAACATTGATTCTACAAACTTCTCCTATTATGTTTCTCCATCAACATTGATTCTACAAACTTCTCCTATTATGTTCATCCATCAACATTGATTCTACAAACTTCTGCTATTATGTTTCTCCATCAACATTGATTCTACAAACTTCTCCTATTATGTTCCTCCATCAACATCGATTCTACAAACTTCTCCTATTATGTTCCTCCATCAACATTGATTCTACAAACTTCTCCTATTATGTTTCTCCATCAACATTGATTCTACAAACTTCTCCTATTATGTTCCTCCATCAACATTGATTCTACAAACTTCTCCTATTATGTTCCTCCATCAACATCGATTCTACAAACTTCTCCTATTATGTTTCTCCATCAACATTGATTCTACAAACTTCTCCTATTATGTTCCTCCATCAACATTGATTCTACAAACTTCTCCTATTATGTTCCTCCATCAACATTGATTCTACAAACTTCTCCTATTATGTTCCTCCATCAACATCGATTCTACAAACCTCTCCTATTATGTTCCTCCATCAACATTGATTCTACAAATCTCTCCTTTTATGTTCCTCCATCAACATCGATTCTACAAACTTCTCCTATTATGTAAAACATTCAAACAGCTTCAAACACCAACATGTAACCATAAAAGTAACAATCAGATACAGAATGTACCAGGATAGCTCTCTATACATAATCTCATTCAAGGAAACTACATATATCTCATTAAATCAACAACAATTATATTAATACAATTATGAAACAAAAACAATACAGAATTATTTCTTCCTTAACAGATTAAAATATCTGTCCAGTTTGTCAAATTAAAAACAATCAGAAGAAAGGTATACAAGAATTCATTAGGTAACTTCACACACAAGACACAGTAAAAACACAGACTGTCAAACGGACAGTGGTAGTCCACACTTGCTTGCTACACTGTCTCTGTTGAAATAATGCCAGGTAAGCTGTCCCCTTGTGTGTCAGCATCTGATCATGAAAAGAAGACATTAAGATTAGTCAGAGATGAGTTGGTTGCTGCTGGTCTTCAAACAAACATGTGCAACCTGTCAACTCCAAACAATGGCCAGGTGATAGCAATGAAAGAAACCAAAGACAATACATTAATGGGACTAAACAAGGACTATTGTTGAAACTCGTCAAGTCCTAGACTTACCCATGAAGCACACATGAAAGTAGTAGCTCTCCTGTTGCAGACTGTCATCCCTGAGAGTTCTAGTGCTTCTCCTTATTTGTTCCCCACACACTCGGGTGACACCTCACACTAAACTACATGGCATTATTAAACACCCAAAACCTACAAATGTAGCAACTTATGACAAGACAGCTCACAGGCTTATTGTAGACTGAGAACCATTTGTTGCAAATCTTTGTTGACAACTTGTTTAAGATTAAAAGACACTCGTTTTCTGACCAAAAATATTTCCACAACAGCCCTAGCTTTCAGCAAAGTGTTTACCCAAATATTTGAAGGAAGAGAAACAAAATATTTAAGGGTACTGTCAATTAAAAAGATACAACCATGCCCACATCAGATTTGTTTGTAAACCAGCCAATAGCTATAGCCATCTCAAAAGTTTTACCACATCAGCCAATAAAATGTGTTTTAATTTTAAATATTGAGCCAATTAAAGTTTGAATGAATGGGTCCAAAGTGACTCTAATCAACACTAAATTGTTCCTGTGAGACTCTAATCAACACTAAATTGTTCCTGTGAGACTCTAATCAACACTAAATTGTTCCTGTGAGACTCTCATCAACACTAAATTGTACCTGCAAGACTCTCATCAATGCTAGATTGTTCCTGTGAGACTCTCATCAACACTAAATTGTTCCTGTGAGACTCTAATCAACACTAGATTGTTCCTGTGAGACTCTAATCAACACTAGATTGTTCCTGCAAGACTCTAATCAACACTAAATTGTTCCTGTGAGACTCTAATCAACACTAAATTGTTCCTGTGAGACTCTCATCAACACTAAATTGTTCCTGTGAGACTCTAATCAACACTAAATTGTTCCTGTGAGACTCTAATCAACACTAAATTGTTCCTGTGAGACTCTAATCAACACTAAATTGTTCCTGTGAGACTCTAATCAACACTAAATTGTTCCTGTGAGACTCTCATCAACACTAAATTGTTCCTGCAAGACTCTCATCAATGCTAGATTGTTCCTGTGAGACTCTCATCAACACTAAATTGTTCCTGTGAGACTCTAATCAACACTAGATTGTTCCTGTGAGACTCTAATCAACACTAGATTGTTCCTGTGAGACTCTCATCAACACTAAATTGTTCCTGCAAGACTCTAATCAACACTAAATTGTTCCTGCAAGACTCTAATCAACACTAAATTGTTCCTGTGAGACTCTCATCAACACTAAATTGTTCCTGCAAGACTCTAATCAACACTAGATTGTTCCTGTGAGACTCTAATCAACACTAGATTGTTCCTGCAAGACTCTCATCAATGCTAGATTGTTCCTGTGAGACTCTAATCAACACTAAATTGTTCCTGTGAGACTCTAATCAACACTAAATTGTTCCTGTGAGACTCTAATCAACACTAAATTGTTCCTGTGAGACTCTAATCAACACTAGATTGTTCCTGCAAGACTCTAATCAACACTAAATTGTTCCTGTGAGACTCTCATCAACACTAAATTGTTCCTGCAAGACTCTAATCAACACTAAATTGTTCCTGTGAGACTCTAATCAACACTAAATTGTTCCTGTGAGACTCTAATCAACACTAAATTGTTCCTGTGAGACTCTAATCAACACTAAATTGTTCCTGTGAGACTCTAATCAACACTAAATTGTTCCTGTGAGACTCTAATCAACACTAAATTGTTCCTGCAAGACTCTAAACAACACTAGATTGTTCCTGCAAGACTCTAATCAACACTAGATTGTTCCTGTGAGACTCTAATCAACACTAAATTGTTCCTGTGAGACTCTAATCAACACTAGATTGTTCCTGCAAGACTCTAATCAACACTAAATTGTTCCTGCGAGACTCTAATCAACACTAAATTGTTCCTGCAAGACTCTAATCAACACTAAATTGTTCCTGTGAGACTCTAATCAACACTAGATTGTTCCTGCAAGACTCTAATCAATGCTAGATTGTTCCTGCAAGACTCTAATCAACACTAAATTGTTCCTGCAAGACTCTCATCAATGCTAGATTGTTCCTGCAAGACTCTAATCAACACTAAATTGTTCCTGCAAGACTCTCATCAATGCTAGATTGTTCCTGCAAGACTCTCATCAATGCTAGATTGTTCCTGCAAGACTCTCATCAATGCTAGATTGTTCCTGCAAGACTCTCATCAATGCTAGATTGTTCCTGCAAGACTCTCATCAATGCTAGATTGTTCCTGCAAGACTCTAATCAACACTAGCTTGTTCCTGCAAGACTCTAATCAACACTAGACTGTTCCTGCAAGACTCTAATCAACACTAAATTGTTCCTGTGAGACTCTAATCAACACTAGATTGTTCCTGCAAGACTCTAATCAACACTAGCTTGTTCCTGCAAGACTCTAATCAACTCTAGATTGTTCCTGCAAGACTCTAATCAACACTAAATTGTTCCTGCAAGACTCTCATCAATGCTAGATTGTTCCTGCAAGACTCTCATCAACGCTAGATTGTTCCTGCAAGACTCTAATCAACACTAGCTTGTTCCTGCAAGACTCTAATCAACACTAGATTGTTCCTGCAAGACTCTAATCAACACTAAATTGTTCCTGTGAGACTCTAATCAACACTAGATTGTTCCTGCAAGACTCTAATCAACACTAGCTTGTTCCTGCAAGACTCTAATCAACACTAGATTGTTCCTGCAAGACTCTAATCAACACTAAATTGTTCCTGCAAGACTCTAATCAACACTAAATTGTTCTTGTGAGACTCTAATCAACACTAGCTTGTTCCTGCAAGACTCTAATCAACACTAGATTGTTCCTGCAAGACTCTAATCAACACTAAATTGTTCCTGCAAGACTCTAATCAACACTAAATTGTTCTTGTGAGACTCTAATCAACACTAGCTTGTTCCTGCAAGACTCTAATCAACACTAGATTGTTCCTGCAAGACTCTAATCAACACTAGCTTGTTCCTGCAAGACTCTAATCAACACTAGCTTGTTCCTGCAAGACTCTAATCAACACTAGCTTGTTCCTGCAAGACTCTAATCAACACTAGCTTGTTCCTGCAAGACTCTAATCAACACTAGCTTGTTCCTGCAAGACTCTAATCAACACTAGATTGTTCCTGTGAGACTCTAATCAACACTAGATTGTTCCTGCAAGACTCTAATCAACACTAAATTGTTCTTGTGAGACTCTAATCAACACTAGCTTGTTCCTGCAAGACTCTAATCAACACTAGATTGTTCCTGCAAGACTCTCATCAACACTAGATTGTTCCTGCGAGACTCTAATCAACACTAGATTGTTCCTGCAAGACTCTAATCAACACTAGATTGTTCCTGCAAGACTCTAATCAACACTAAATTGTTCCTGCAAGACTCTAATCAACACTAGATTGTTCCTGCAAGACTCTAATCAACACTAGATTGTTCCTGCAAGACTCTAATCAACACTAGATTGTTCCTGCAAGACTCTAATCAACACTAAATTGTTCCTGCAAGACTCTAATCAACACTAGATTGTTCCTGTGAGACTCTAATCAACACTAGCTTGTTCCTGCAAGACTCTAATCAACACTAGCTTGTTCCTGCAAGACTCTAATCAACACTAGCTTGTTCCTGCAAGACTCTAATCAACACTAGATTGTTCCTGCGAGACTCTAATCAACACTAGCTTGTTCCTGCAAGACTCTAATCAACACTAGCTTGTTCCTGCAAGACTCTAATCAACACTAGCTTGTTCCTGCAAGACTCTAATCAACACTAGCTTGTTCCTGCAAGACTCTAATCAACACTAGATTGTTCCTGTGAGACTCTAATCAACACTAGATTGTTCCTGTGAGACTCTAATCAACACTAGATTGTTCCTGCAAGACTCTAATCAACACTAGATTGTTCCTGCAAGACTCTAATCAACACTAAATTGTTCCTGCAAGACTCTAATCAACACTAAATTGTTCCTGCAAGACTCTAATCAACACTAGATTGTTCCTGCAAGACTCTAATCAACACTAAATTGTTCCTGCAAGACTCTAATCAACACTAAATTGTTCCTGCAAGACTCTAATCAACACCAGATTGTTCCTGTGAGACTCTAATCAACACTAGATTGTTCCTGCAAGACTCTCATCAATGCTAGATTGTTCCTGTGAGACTCTAATCAACACTAAATTGTTCCTGCAAGACTCTAATCAACACTAAATTGTTCCTGTGAGACTCTAATCAACACTAGATTGTTCCTGCAAGACTCTAATCAACACTAAATTGTTCCTGCGAGACTCTAATCAACACTAAATTGTTCCTGCAAGACTCTCATCAATGCTAGATTCTTCCTGCAAGACTCTTATCAACACTAAATTGTTCCTGCAGGACTCTCAATACAGCAACTCACAGAACCGGACCTCTTGTGTTGACATTACTAAACAGAAAGAACTGGACCTCTTGTGTTGACATTGCTGACTGACAGAAGCAGACATCTTGTGTTGACATTCCAAACCGACGGAAGCACATACACCTTGTGTTAACATTACTAAACAGACAGAAGAGACATCTTGTGTTGACATTACAGACAGAAGCAGAATCTTGTGTTGATATTACAGACAGAAGCAGAAATCTTGTGTTGACATTACAGACAGAAGCAGAAATCTTGTGTTGACATTACAGACAGAAGCAGACATCTTGTGATGACATTACAGACAGAAGCAGAAATCTTGTGTTGACATTACAGACAGAAGCAGACATCTTGTGTTGACACTACAAAGAGACAGAAGCAGACCTCTTGTGTTGACATTACAAAGAGACAGAAGCAGACATCTTGTGTTGACATTACAGACAGAAGCAGACATCTTGTGTTGACATTACAAAGAGACAGAAGCAGACATCTTGTGTTGACATTACAAAGAGACTGAAGCAGACATCTTGTGTTGACATTACAAAGAGACAGAAGCAGACCTCTTGTGTTGACATTACAAAGAGACAGAAGCAGACATCTTGTGTTGACATTACAAAGAGACAGAAGCAGACATCTTGTGTTGACATTACAAAGAGACAGAAGCAGACCTCTTGTGTTGACATTACAAAGAGACAGAAGCAGACATCTTGTGTTGACATTACAAAGAGACAGAAGCAGACATCTTGTGTTGACATTACAAAGAGACAGAAGCAGACATCTTGTGTTGACATTACAAAGAGACAGAAGCAGACATCTTGTGTTGACATTACAAAGAGACAGAAGCAGACCTCTTGTGTTGACAGAAGCAGACATCTTGTGTTGACATTACAAAGAGACAGAAGCAGACATCTTGTGTTGACATTACAAAGAGACAGAAGCAGACCTCTTGTGTTGACATTACAAAGAGACAGAAGCAGACATCTTGTGTTGACATTACAGACAGAAGCAGAAATCTTGTGTTGACATTACAGACAGAAGCAGACATCTTGTGTTGACATTACAGACAGAAGCAGAAATCTTGTGTTGACATTACAGACAGAAGCAGACATCTTGTGTTGACACTACAAAGAGACAGAAGCAGACCTCTTGTGTTGACATTACAAAGAGACAGAAGCAGACATCTTGTGTTGACATTACAGACAGAAGCAGACATCTTGTGTTGACATTACAAAGAGACAGAAGCAGACATCTTGTGTTGACATTACAAAGAGACAGAAGCAGACATCTTGTGTTGACATTACAAAGAGACAGAAGCAGACCTCTTGTGTTGACATTACAAAGAGACAGAAGCAGACATCTTGTGTTGACATTACAAAGAGACAGAAGCAGACATCTTGTGTTGACATTACAAAGAGACAGAAGCAGACATCTTGTGTTGACATTACAAAGAGACAGAAGCAGACCTCTTGTGTTGACATTACAAAGAGACAGAAGCAGACATCTTGTGTTGACATTACAAACAGACAGAAGCAGACATCTTGTGTTGACAGAAGCAGACCTCTTGTGTTGACAGAAGCAGACCTCTTGTGTTGACAGAAGCAGACATCTTGTGTTGACAGAAGCAGACATCTTGTGTTGACAGAAGCAGACCTCTTGTGTTGACAGAAGCAGACCTCTTGTGTTGACAGAAGCAGACCTCTTGTGTTGACATTACCAACAGCCAGTGAACAAGAAGAATCCAAATGAATATAAAATGTTGTCAACCCTATGACTACAATATTGCCTAAAACATTGAACATCAGTTGACATATAATCTTCACAACATGAACACAACACAAATGGCAGAATGATTTTGTCTCATTCATGCCTATCTCAAACCTCGACCGTTTGAAGCCAGATGATTTTGGGGAACGCGACCTTGACCTTGATCCAGAAGAACTCGAATGACCTCTCTTTGACCCCTTATTATCAGACCTGTTCAAAATAAATGACATTTTGTTGAAGAAAACAAACTGAAGCACAGCTAAAGTTGATAACAGCATAACAGTTATAATGAACCCTATCTTACAGATACAAAATTAACCCTAGATTATGACAACTTTGTAAAACTGACAAACTCAAAATACATTTTCTTCAAATTCCATAGTCCACCGCAGGCAAACATTCCTCCATAACTTCCTAATTATTGCTTCTGATGACCTCTGAGTATTGGATTTGTTGACTTTGATGTTGTTTCCCCCCAACACCGTGTGTGCTTGCTCCATAAAACTATGAAGGTGTCCTAAGAATACTGTTGTTTTATTACAAATAAATTTGGCCAATTTTGAAGAAATTCTTTTTTTTTTCTAATGATGGGAGAAAATTTTTCGGCTTTTGACAAGACATCAAACAAATCCTTGTAACACGGGGAAGGCAGCAAACGATGTTAAGAGGAAGCAGAACATACAGTTGGAATGATGGACTGATGACCAACGTGTGAATTGACAACATCTGTCCTGTAGCCACGGCACTATGTGGTTGAATTTCAGGCCATAAAGTGAACCTAAGCCAGGAAATGTTTACAGCATCTGATTCCCATGTTTCTTTTGTGTAAAGATCCAGCTGTGTAACAAAAGTTCACAAAAAAATATTATTTTTCAAACTCCAAATGTAACATTTAGTTGTTCTTTTTTTCCTTCCTCATGTGTCTTTCAGCGTCGAGTGGAGACATAATTTTGCTGTCTTTGGCTATTTTTATGAAAGTTTTGTAAACACATGGCTCAAAGATAGAGGTTGTAATATAGGGTTAAAGAAAGCAGATCTGGATCAGGAAGATAAGGTAAGATAAAAATGGACCAGGAAAGTAAGATAACTAAACAAGAAGATAAAGAAAGCAGACCAAATTCTAAGTTTCAGCTTCAACAAAGATTGACCATCTCCATCACTTTGATCCAGATAAAAGCCAACAGCAGACCTTCCACCTTGCTCAGACACTGATCATCCTTATTCTTCTATTTTCCTTCTTCACCCCCCCCCCCCCCCCCCCCCCCCTTATGGGAGATTTGACACACAAATGTCAATGTCAGTACCTCCTTGTGGTCTAGAGCTCATGTCAAGTCCTTGTCATCTCAGGTCTGAAACTGAAATATGGAGGAACCTAACTGTCTTCTGTATTTTCTGGATGCTGAGCGCAGGTCAAAAATGGTACATGGATGGTAGATCAGTGAGAAATTGTTATTGAGTTATTTGCGGGTCATCATCATTGCACTCCGAATATGTCCATAGGTGCTCAGATCCCTTCCTCAGCAAGTCCTGCAGTGTTCAGCGACTGATGACTTCAGTTCTGTGTTGGTTGATAAGTCTTCTTATACGCCCACTAAGTTTCTCATTTCTGGTTGTGCCCATCTTAACTCCTATCTCTATCATCCGAAGGAGTGACGTGGATTTGTGGTCGTCAAAGTCCTGTGCTCTTCCCACATCACGGAGGGCATTGATGACGTCTTCCCAATCCATTGGTTGAACATCCTCAACGACAGCGCAACTAGCCCAACCTGTCTGCTCTTTCATTTCCCCGTACTCCCGTATGTCCAGGGACATAGACAAAGGTGACTGTACGTATTTTTGACTTCTGCAATGACTCTAACCATTGCATGCGTACAGAGCCGGTCTCCACTTTTTTTATCATGCTCATTGAATCACTCAGTATACAGGCATAGGTGTAGTCTTGTGACCCTAACCTGTTAAATACCCTGGTCACTGCCATCACCTCCATCGTCATGCTACTTGTGGTCATGACGTATTCACCACTGACTTCTTTGACTATTCTGCCTGCTGAGCGTGCTGTAAATGCCCATGCACTTATTTGGTGTCATATTGCAGATCCGTCTGCATATTTTTTATCGGTGTTATCGCAGATGAGACCGCTGACCTCCGCATTGACCACAACTGAGTTCTGTTCCCTACTTTTCCTTTTTGAGTGTGACAATACAATAGAATGTCCCCTTGAATGACGTAGGCACAGGTATCCACTCCTCGCCAGCATTGAAGCCCACAGAGAAATTGTACATGGATGGTATAAAAACAGCCAAGGTCAAAGAAAGTGCTAAGGATGTGGCCTACAGCATAAGATGATTTGGAGCAAAAGTGAGCAGGTTGATGATAGTGCCCAGCATAAACTTCATAAATCATAGATGACTCAGTACAAAACTTCTAATGTTCTACAAATAATCAATATCTGTTACTGACAAATGTGTAAGTGGTCTATCCACATATAAGTGGTCTATCCACGTATAAGTGGTGTAAGTCTATACCAGAAAAATAACAGTATTATTTGTTATGTTCATACAAACATGAAATATTAAAAATAAAATTGCAATAAATGTAGAAAAATGTCATTTGTCACAAATACACAGTATGTCACTAATACTTTAGTTCATTTGCACATTTGTGTTTTTCCACAAAGATAAAATACACAAACTTCTTTGATTATACATTCAAGGTGATTAGAAGATGTATCTTTTCATTGAAAAACTTTTGAGGCTAAAAATTGAATTTTATGTTTGCTGAAACTCTCAGATTTCCTGTTTGATACAAGCATTTGGTGACTGGTGTCACAAAGTGAAACCACTGCCTTCAAATATCAGTGTTAAAAATGAGTGCAAATAAAATGCATTAGTGACAAAAATGGCAATGAGAAATATGAACAGCTAAAACTATCATAACTGCCCAACTGTTTATTGTTATTTAAGTTGACACTACAGCACTCCAGAGTAACCCATAGGTGCTCCAGTGTTTTCAGCATATAACAAAGTATGCACACATTGATAGTTCATTGCTCACACTTCTAGTTCACCTATAGGTCAGCTTTTCTATCTCATGTCTATATGGACTACATATGTAAGTTAGTTAACCCACAGGTGACAGAGGTGATTAACAAGCTCATATTTGTAGACATCGGACACTAAGACACGGAAAAATAGAAGATCTATAAGAATACTTACATAGACATAACAGCACAGGCACTCAATACAACATGAAAATCAACATCAACAAAACAGAAGTCATGAATCAACATCAACAAAACAGAAGTCATGAATCAACATCAACAAAACAGAAGTCATGAATCAACATCAACAAAACAGAAGTCATGAATCAACATCAACAAAACAGAAGTCATCAATATCGCAAAAGATAAACAGAACATCAACATAACTATAGACGGCAGACAACTAAAACAAATGGGGAAATATAAATACCTAGGAAGTCTAGTGACACACAACAATTCATAAGTAACAGAAATAGACTCAAGATGGAACAAAGCTTGTCAAATTATTGGACAGCTATCACCACTATTGTCCAACAAGGAAATAACTCTAGAGGCAATATAGGCACTCTACAATGCAATTTTCAATACAACGTTATGCTACCAATGACAGTACTGGACTCTAGATGCAAGAACAATAAGAAAATAACCTCTACTGAGATGAAATGTCTTAAATGAATGACAGGAAACAGTCTGAGAGACAAGATCAGAAATGAAGAACTGAGAAAAAAGCTAGGAATAATTCCCACGATAGAATACATAAAGAAACAAAAGATAAAATGGTTTGGCCATGTGATAAGACAGAAAGATCAAAACACAACACAAGACTTCAATAAACATTGTGAGACCAGACCAAGGAAACATAATAGCAGCAGTGGCCAACTGAAGAGCAAAGGCCACAAATTATATCTACCTTCGACTTTGGAAGACAAATGAGAGATTCTGTCATGACAATTGTCTGTCATCAAGCAACATGGAGAGGTTCTGTCATGACATTTATCTGTCATCAAACAACATGGAGAGATTCTGTCATGACAATTATCTGTCATCAAACAACATGGAGAGATTCTGTCATGACAATTATCTGTCATCAAACAACATGGAGAGATTCTGTTATGACATTTATCTGTCATCAAACAACATGGAGAGATTCTGTCATGACAATTATCTGTCATCAAACATGGAGAGATTCTGTCATGACAATTATCTGTCATCAAACAACATGGAGAGATTCTGTCGTGACAATTATCTGTCATCAAACAACATGGAGAGATTCTGTCATGACAATTATCTGACATAAAACAACATGGAGAGATTCTGTCATGACATTTATCTGTCATCAAACAACATGGAGAGATTCTGTCATATCTGTCATCAAACAACATGGAGAGATTCTGTCATGACAATTGTCTGTCATCAAACAACATGTAGAGATTCTGTCATGACAATTATCTGTCATCAAACAACATGGAGAGATTCTGTCATGACAATTATCTCTCATCAAACAACATGGAGAGATTCTGTCATATCTGTCATCAAACAACATGGAGAGATTCTGTCATGACAATTATCTGTCATCAAACAACATGGAGAGATTCTGTCATGACATTTATCTGTCATCAAACAACATGGAGAGATTCTGTCATATCTGTCATCAAACAACATGGAGAGATTCTGTCATGACAATTGTCTGTCATCAAACAACATGTAGAGATTCTGTCATGACAATTATCTGTCATCAAACAACATGGAGAGATTCTGTCATGACAATTATCTCTCATCAAACAACATGGAGAGATTCTGTCATATCTGTCATCAAACAACATGGAGAGATTCTGTCATGACAATTGTCTGTCATCAAACAACATGGAGAGATTCTGTCATGACATTTATCTGTCATCGAGCAACATGGAGAGATTCTGTCATGACATTTATCTGTCATCAAACAACATGGAGAGATTCTGTCATGACAATTATCTGTCATCAAACAACATCGAGAGATTATGTCATGACAATTATCTGTCATTAAACAACATGGAGAGATTCTGCCATGACATTTATCTGTCATCAAACAACAAGGTGAGATTCTGTCGTGACAATTATCTGTCATCAAACCACATGGAGAGATTCTGTCGTGACAATTATCTGTCATCAAACAACATCGAGAGATTCTGTCATGACAATTATCTGTCATCAAACAACATGGAGAGATTCTGTCATGACATTTATCTGTCATCAAACAACATGGAGAGATTCTGTCGTGACAATTATCTGTCATCAAACAACATAGAGAGATTCTGTCATGACAATTGTCTGTCATCAAACAACATGGAGAGATTCTGTCATGACAATTATCTGTCATCAAACAACATGGAGAGATTCTGTCATGACATTTATTTGTCATCAAACAACATGGAGAGATTCTGTCATATCTGTCATCAAACAACATGGAGAGATTCTGTCATGACAATTGTCTGTCATCAAACAACATGTAGAGATTCTGTCATGACAATTATCTGTCATCAAACAACATGGAGAGATTATGTCATGACAATTATCTCTCATCAAACAACATGGAGAGATTCTGTCATATCTGTCATCAAACAACATGGAGAGATTCTGTCATGACAATTGTCTATCATCAAACAACATGGAGAGATTCTGTCATGACATTTATCTGTCATCGAGCAACATGGAGAGATTCTGTCATGACATTTATCTGTCATCAAACAACATGGAGAGATTCTGTCATGACAATTATCTGTCATCAAACAACATCGAGAGATTATGTCATGACAATTATCTGTCATTAAACAACATGGAGAGATTCTGCCATGACATTTATCTGTCATCAAACAACAAGGAGAGATTCTGTCATGACAATTATCTGTCATCAAACCACATGGAGAGATTCTGTCGTGACAATTATCTGTCATCAAACAACATCGAGAGATTCTGTCATGACAATTATCTGTCATCAAACAACATGGAGAGATTCTGGTCATGACATTTATCTGTCATCAAACAACATGGAGAGATTCTGTCGTGACAATAATCTGTCATCAAACAACATGGAGAGATTCTGTCATGACAATTATCTGTCATCAAACCACATGGAGAGATTCTGTCATGACAATAATCTGTCATCAAACAACATGGAGAGATTCTGTCATGACAATTATCTGTCATCAAACAACATGGAGAGATTCTGTCATGACATTTATCTGTCATCAAACAACATGGAGAGATTCTGTTATGACATTTATCTGTCATCAAACAACATGGAGAGATTCTGTTGCTTGTACCATTATTTGTCATTACTGTGATTTGCACCCCCCCCCCCCCAAAAAAAAAAAATCAATAGACAAAAATCTATAGAACAGCATGCCCAGTGCAGTAGTCATGAGGTGTTTAGGTCTGAGTTGTTATTTCATCCTCGGTTACAAAAAAAAACCTGCATGATCCTACCATGCTTGATACCTGCGTCTACCTGACGTAGAGATGTTGACAATACTATGTATCATTTCTGCCACCAGCTCTATCTTGAGCAATGCTATCACATAACATACCATAGCAATGATCAATATGTTTATGATTATTAATCACAAACAAATGATCTCAATATTTTGTTTTCAATAGTTACAGTCACAACAGTAAACAAACTGCATCTGAGGGTCACTAAAATAAACAAACTATTATATAATGTGTATGTGGCTTCAGAAAACAGAAGTAATGGTTATATCGAAGAAACAATCATCACCACCATGCAGCATAAAAATAAACGAGACAAATCTAAAACAAGTGCAACATTTCAAATACTTGGGCACAATAATTAAATCAGATGGGAGATGCACCACAGAAATAAAAAACAGAATAGCTCAGGCCAAAATAGCATTTCAGAAAATGAAAAATATCTTATGCAACAAATCTATGTCAATAAAAATAAAAAAGAGAGTTCACCGGTGCTATATAGAACCAATTCTGACCTATGGAAGCGAATCATGGACAGCAGACAAACAAATGAAAAGACGGTTAGAGGCCACAGAGATGGGATTTCTCAGAAGAATGTTGAAAGTTCCCTGGACAGATAAAAAGACCAATGAGGAAGTTCTCAAAGAGGCCAACACAAAAAGGGAGCTCTTAAAAAACATCAGAAAGAAGCAATCAACATTTTTCGGGCACATCATGAGAAGAGGAAAGTTGGAATACTTGGTTACAACTGGCAAAATAAAAGGAAAGAGAGATCGTGGACGACAAAGAGAGAAAATACTGGATAGCTTGGTGTCATGGACATTTTGGTGTCATGGCATGGAAAACAGTCAACAACAGAACTGATACGATGCACTGTAGATAGAAGATTGTGGAGGGACATGATCACCTACGCCAACCAGCAGGGTACATGATGATGATGATGTATGTGGCTTAGAGGTAGTCAACTTAGTTTCCTAGGTCCGGGGGACAAGTCTTGCTGAGTGTTGTTTTTAAAGAAATTACGACTCGTGGGATTACTGTCCTCAGGACTATGCCTACCATCAGAAGGCAATGGCAAATTGTTGACATATAATGCCTAGACAATTACACAGCCAAAACACAATTATGGGGTAATAGCATAAGCATGGGGTTTTGTAAAGGATATACTACTTAGTTTAAATACAATGACATACAAGGAATCATATTTAAATACAATGACATACAAGGAATCATATTTAAATACAAAACTGGATCTGATTTTGTCTGAAAGTAAAAGTATTGTGCTGCTTGTTTATTATGAACATGATCTCAAGAACAAAAGGATTCTTATGTACAATGTAAACAGAAACAATAAGGGCAGCATGTACGGTACAAAAGAAAATGTGCGAAGATCACAAAAAATATTAAATGTTCAATGAAAGAATTGAAGAAACAGATCAACTGATTTCTACTGCAAAGTTTGATCTTTGTCAACAATATCAACCTAGAAATGCTGTTGGCAAGGACGTCAACAATATCAACCTAGAAATGCTGTTGGCAAGGACGTCAGCAATACCAACCTAGAAATGCTGTTGGCAAGGACGTCAGCAATACCAACCTAGAAATGCTGTTGGCAAGGACGTCAGCAATATCAACCTAGAAATGCTGTTGGCAAGGACATCAGCAATATCAACCTAGAAATGCTGTTGGCAAGGACATCAGCAATATCAACCTAGAAATGCTGTTGACAAGGACATCAGCAATATCAACCTAGAAATGCTGTTGGCAAGGACATCAGCAATATCAACCTAGAAATGCTGTTGGCAAGGACATCAGCAATATCAACCTAGAAATGCTGTTGACTAGGACATCAACAATATCAACCTAGAAATGTTGTTGGCAAGGACATCAGCAATATCAACCTAGAAATGCTGTTGGCAAGGACATCAGCAATATCAACCTAGAAATGCTGTTGGCAAGGACATCAGCAATATCAACCTAGAAATGATGTTGGCAAGGACATCAGCAATATCAACCTAGAAATGCTGTTGACTAGGACATCAACAATATCAACCTAGAAATGTTGTTGGCAAGGACATCAGCAATATCAACCTAGAAATGCTGTTGGCAAGGACATCAGCAATATCAACCTAGAAATGCTGTTGGCAAGGACATCAACAATATCAACCTAGAAATGCTGTTGGCAAGGACATCAGCAATATCAACCTAGAAATGCTGTTGGCAAGGACATCAGCAATATCAACCTAGAAATGCTGTTGGCAAGGACATCAGCAATATCAACCTAGAAATGCTGTTGGCTAGGACATCAGCAATATCAACCTAGAAATGCTGTTGACTAGGACATCAACAATATCAACCTAGAAATGCTGTTGACTAGGACATCAGCAATATCAACCTAGAAATGTTGGCAAGGACATCAGCAATATCAACCTAGAAATGCTGTTGACTAGGACATCAGCAATATCAACCTAGAAATGTTGTTGGCAAGGACATCAGCAATATCAACCTAGAAATGTTGTTGGCTAGGTCATCAACAATATCAACCTAGAAATGCTGTTGGCTAGGATATCAACAATATCAACCTAGAAATGTTGTTGGCAAGGACATCAGCAATATCAACCTAGAAATGCTGTTGGCTAGGACATCAGCAATATCAACCTAGAAATGCTGTTGGCTAGGACATCAGCAATATCAACCTAGAAATGCTGTTGACTAGGACATCAACACTAGCTGTAAGTAAAATTCCACAATTCCAAATGTTTCTTCTCCACTCTTGTAAAGATATTAACTAGTTCTATTGTTGAAGGCTGAGTGATCAAATCTAGTTGGTTCCTGTTGTGATGTGACCTGAAGTTGTTTCTATCTACAGCTGGCGGTGATCCCTGTCTTCTTTGTTCTTATCTAATTTGGATTCCCAATCTCATGTCCTTCATACATTGGACAATTTCTATTTGGGTTGTATTCATCATAGGGATTGTTCTAGAAGCTAGTGACACTGATGGCACAACAAGTGATAAAACTTACCAAGCTAATAACAGTAATAGATGAACAGGGAGACAACTGTGGTATTGTTGAAGTTATGACACCTCCCCTCATATTGAACAATTATCTAGTTAGTTATTATGACATTCTCTTACATGGAACAGTCAACTTTTATTATGACATTCTCTTACGTGGAACAGTCAACTTTTATTATGACATTCTCTTACGTGGAACAGTCAACTTTTATTATGACATTCTCTTACAAGGAACAGTCAACTTTTATTATGACATTCTCTTACGTGGAACAGTCAACTTTTATTATGACATTCTCTTACAAGGAACAATCAACTTTTCTCTAGTGATCCCTGGTCCCAAGAAAGTTCTATAGCAAAACTTCAACTCAAGTTAAAAATGTACACTTAACCCTTGACAGTAACAGTATGTTGCTGCACAAGCTTTTATTTCCCTCATTTTATTTTGTTGCTTGTCTCTCATCACAGCCTATCTGAAGGAATCTGTCTCTAGTTAGATCTCCCACATAACATTTCTCTCATCACAGCCTATCTGAAGGAATCTGTCTCTAGTCAGATCTCCCACATAACATTTCTCTCATCACAGCCTATCTGAAGGAATCTGTCTCTATTTAGATCTCCCACATAACATTTCTCTCATCACAGCCTATCTGAAGGAATCTGTCTCTAGTTAGATCTCCCACATAACATTTCTCTCATCACAGCCTATCTGAAGGAATCTGTCTCTAGTCAGATCTCCCACATAACATTTCTCTCATCACAGCCTATCTGAAGGAATCTGTCTCTAGTCAGATCTCCCACATAACATTTCTCTCATCACAGCCTATCTGAAGGAATCTGTCTCTAGTTAGATCTCCCACATAACATTTCTCTCATCACAGCCTATCTGAAGGAATCTGTCTCTAGTTAGATCTCCCACATAACATTTCTCTCATCACAGCCTATCTGAAGGAATCTGTCTCTAGTCAGATCTCCCACATAACATTTCTCTCATCACAGCCTATCTGAAGGAATCTGTCTCTAGTTAGATCTCCCACATAACATTTCTCTCATCACAGCCTATCTGAAGGAATCTGTCTCTAGTTAGATCTCCCACATAACATTTCTCTCATCACAGCCTATCTGAAGGAATCTGTCTTTAGTTAGATCTCCCACATAACATTTCTCTCATCACAGCCTATCTGAAGGAATCTGTCTCTAGTCAGATCTCCCACATAACATTTCTCTCATCACAGCCTATCTGAAGGAATCTGTCTCTAGTCAGATCTCCCACATAACATTTCTCTCATCACAGCCCATCAGAAGGAATATATGTCTCTAGCCAGATCTCCCACATAATATTTCTCTCATCACATCCTGCTTGAAAGAATCTGTCTCTAGCCAGATCTCACACCTCCTCTTGTTGTAATCTCTGCCCCTAGTCAGATCTCACACCTCCTCTTGTTGTAATCTCTGCCCCTAGTCAGATCTCACACCTCCTCTTGTTGTAATCTCTACCCCTAGTCAGATCTCACACCTCCTCTATAGTTATAATCTCTGCCCCTAGTCAGATCTCACACCTCCTCTTGTTATAATCTCTGTCCCTAGTCAGATCTCACACCTCCTCTAGTTATAACCTCTAGTTATAATCTCTTTCTCTAGTCAGATCTCATACCTCCTCTAGTTATAATCTCTGTCCCTAGTCAGATCTCACACCTCCTCTAGTTATAATCTCTGCCCCTAGTCAGATCTCACACCTCCTCTAGTTATAATCTCTGCCCCTAGTCAGATCTCACACCTCCTCTATAGTTATATCTGCCCCTAGTCAGATCTCACACCTCCTCTAGTTATAATCTCTTTCTCTAGTCAGATCTCACACCTCCTCTAGTTATAATCTCTGCCCCTAGTCAGATCTCACACCTCCTCTAGTTATAATCTCTGTCCCTAGTCAGATCTCACACCTCCTCTAGTTATAATCTCTGCCCCTAGTCAGATCTCACACCTCCTCTAGTTATAATCTCTGTCCCTAGTCAGATCTCACACCTCCTCTAGTTATAATCTCTGTCCCTAGTCAGATCTCACACCTCCTCTAGTTATAATCTCTGTCCCTAGTCAGATCTCACACCTCCTCTAGTTATAATCTCTTTCTCTAGTCAGATCTCACACCTCCTCTAGTTATAATCTCTGTCCCTAGTCAGATCTCACACCTCCTCTAGTTATAATCTCTGACCCTAGTCAGATCTCACACCTCCTCTAGTTATAATCTCTGCCCCTAATCAGATCTCACACCTCCTCTTGTTATAATTTCTGACAAGATGTTTTCAGCAGAAAGATTGAACAGGTATGTAGAAATGATACACCCTTGCCTCGCTCTATTTTGTACTTTGTATTTGATGTTTCAATGTTGAATCTTATCCAGGAAATCCAAGCCCTGTGTCTCTTCTTGAGGAAATATGCAGATTTGTAGCGAAAAGTTCAAAGAAAATATTTTTACAGCACCGAGTGTTACAATTAAATGGTAGTAATTTTTACTACTGTATCATAAACGGGAGAGTTACAGATAGACATCATAATCTAGAGCCTTATTTGTGAAATTTACCAAAGTAATTCAAGATTAGTCACCATCTAGACCAGGCACTGTTTTGGCTGATGCCATTCTTGAACTTCTAAGTCTTCTGTGTGACAGTCAGAGACTAGTGCACTAATGGAGAGACCTTTCTATGTGACAGTCAGAGACTAGTGCACTAATGGAGATACCTTTCTGTGTGACAGTCAGAGATTAGTGCACTAATGGAGATACCTTTCTATGTGACAGTCAGAGACTAGTGCACTAATGGAGAGACCTTTCTATGTGACAGTCAGAGACTAGTGCACTAATGGAGATACCTTTCTGTGTGACAGTCAGAGATTAGTGTACTAATGGAGATACCTTTCTGTGTGACAGTCAGAGACTAGTGCACTAATGGAGATACCTTTCTGTGTGACAGTCAGAGACTAGTGCACTAATGGAGATACCTTTCTGTGTGACAGTCAGAGACTAGTGCACTAATGGAGATACCTTTCTGTGTGACAGTCAGAGATTAGTGCACTAATGGAGATACCTTTCTGTGTGACAGTCAGAGACTAGTGTACTAATGGAGATACCTTTCTGTGTGACAGTCAGAGACTAGTGCACTAATGGAGAGACCTTTCTATGTGACAGTCAGAGACTAGTGCACTAATGGAGATACCTTTCTGTGTGACAGTCAGAGACTAGTGCACTAATGGAGATACCTTTCTGTGTGACAGTCAGAGATTAGTGTACTAATGGAGATTACCTTTCTGTGTGACAGTCAGAGACTAGTGCACTAATGGAGATACCTTTCTGTGTGACAGTCAGAGATTAGTGCACTAATGGAGATACCTTTCTGTGTGACAGTCAGAGACTAGTGTACTAATGGAGATACCTTTCTGTGTGACAGTCAGAGACTAGTGTACTCATGGAGATACCTTTCTGTGTGACAGTCAGAGACTAGTGTACTAATGGAGATACCTTTCTGTGTGACAGTCAGAGACTAGTGTACTAATGGAGATACCTTTCTGTGTGACAGTCAGAGACTAGTGTACTCATGGAGATACCTTTCTGTGTGACACTCAAGACAAGGACTGAAGTACTAATGGAGAGTAAGTATGATCAAATGATTTCTTCATGTCGTTTTGTGTTTCTATAGAAGGTGTAGTCCTGGGCCTTGTGTTTCTATAGAAGGTTTGGTCCTGGGCCTTGTGTTGCCTTATATCTCTGTCAAACCATAAACCAGATCATTTTAAATTGCTTTTGTCAAAGCAGATTTGTGATTTTCAAATGACTAGTTCCTGCTCCTGACAGAAACTGTGACGATTATCTCAAAGTTGTTAATGTGAAGGGATAACTTATAACTACAAGAGTAAAAGGTCAATAATTCAGACTTTTATGAAGAAGACAAAAACAAGAAAGCAGACAACATGTATTAAGTTCCAAAATGATAATGACCTTGTAAGGGTTACCTAGAGTTGTTACCATATACCCTTGTTTTACCTGGACCTAGCCTGTCCCTTTCTGCCACCAGAGTGCCGCCTCCCACTGTCTGACCTTGGCCTGTCGTCCTCTCCAGAGTGGGATCCCTTACTGTCTGACCGTGACCTTCTCTGACCTCTTGAGTGGGATCCCCTACTACCTGATCCTGACCGTGACCTAGATGCCTTTGACCTTGGCCTAGACTGTGAGCTAGAACTTGAACTGGACGAGCCAGAACTTGATGAACTCGAAGATGAAGATTCTGCCGAAGACTTTTTATGATTTGATGAAGAACTCGAGTCATTTTTACTCTCCTTTTCTTCTTCACCATCACTATCCAGTTTGTATTTAGAAATATCACCATCATCATCTTCCTGTTAACATCAAGTAAACAGCAATATTGTAACAACATTTCAACATCTGATATCAATATTATATCAACATTACAGCATCTACTACCAATATCATAGCAAAATATCAGCACTTATTATCAATATTATATCAACATTTGATCCAACCTGCCAAAGACGGGATGTGTCAGCGGGTATAGGAGAAAAATCAGGACACACATATATACAAGTACTGGCAATACAACCAGCTCAACGTGGTGTCATGAAGTTTCTACCCCTCCATATACAAGTACTGGCAATACAACCAGCTCATCATGACTCATGATGTTGTTTCTACCCCTCCATACACAAGTACTGGCAATACAACCAGCTCAACGTGTGTCATGATGTTTCTACCCCTCCATACACAAGTACTGGCAATACAACCAGCTCAACGTGTGTCATGATGTTTCTACCCCTCCATATACAAGTACTGGCAATACAACCAGCTCAACGTGTGTCATGATGTTTCTACCCCTCCATACACAAGTACTGGCAATACAACCAGCTCAACGTGTGTCATGTTTCTACCCCTCCATATACAAGTACTGGCCATACAACCAGCTCGTCGTGTGTCATGATGTTTCTACCCCTCCATATACAAGTACTGGCAATACAACCAGCTCGTCGTGTGTCATGATGTTTCTACCCCTCCATATACAAGTACTGGCCATACAACCAGCTCAACGTGTGTCATGATGTTTCTATCCCTCCATATACAAGTACTGGCCATACAACCAGCTCGTCGTGTGTCATGATGTTTCTACCCCTCCATATACAAGTACTGGCAATACAACCAGCTCGTCGTGTGTCATGATGTTTCTACCCCTCCATATACAAGTACTGGCCATGCAACCAGCTCGTCGTGTGTCATGATGTTTCTACCCCTCCATATACAAGTACTGGCCATACAACCAGCTCAACGTGTGTCATGATGCTCCTCCCCTTCCATCATGAAGCAGGACAATGAATCAAGCTCGCATGATCACAAGTATTGAACGGTGATGAGGAAGATCAACAATTATTAGTATTTGCAATCCATATCAGGGACAGCGAGTGGCCAAATTGATAACTTGTGGGGAACTATAATAATAACTACCAACAACAATGAAAACAAATTAAACACTCAGGGGTAACTGCAAGTGGTAATTAGGAAGGTACTTGGACGGGGGTAATGCTTGAATATGGCAAACCATCAAATCTTGAAGCATTTGTTTTGGTGCAGTAATTGTTATGATAGTATCATAATGTAGGGTTAATTCCCTTGTAAATGACATAATTGAACATCAACAGTGTGTCGGCCAATACCAAGGAGCAATTATTACGGAGAATTTGTATGTGCCCCCTCTCCCAATAATGCTCTGAAAATTGGCCAAGAGCATTAACATAATGAAGAAAGAGTAACCTTACAGTGCTAGGTGAGACATGAGGATGTGAGAGAGATGTATTCAGAGATATTGTTCATACACATACACACTACAGGTGAAGAAGTGGTTCAACCGTGTAGAGAGAGAGAGCAAACATCAACTACCAACTGTGTAGAGAGAGAGCAAACATCAACTACCAACTGTGTAGAGAGAGAGAGAGAGCAAACATCAACTACCAACTGTGTAGAGAGAGAGAGAGATCAAACATCAACTACCAACTGTGTAGAGAGAGAGAGCAAACATCAACTACCAATTGTGTAGAGAGAGAGAGAGAGAGAGCAAACATCAACTACCAACTGTGTAGAGAGAGAGCACACATCAACTACCAATTGTGTAGAGAGAGAGAGCAAACATCAACTACCAACTGTGTAGAGAGAGAGAGCAAACATCAACTACCAACTGTGTAGAGAGAGAGAGAGAGCAAACATCAACTACCAACTGTGTAGAGAGAGAGAGAGAGCAAACATCAACTACCAACTGTGTAGAGAGAGAGAACAAACATCAACTACCAACTGTGTAGAGAGAGAGAGAGAGAGAGAGAGAGCAAACATCAACTACCAACTGTGTAGAGAGAGAGCAAACATCAACTACCAACTGTGTAGAGAGAGAGCAAACATCAACTACCAACTGTGTAGAGAGAGAGAGCAAACATCAACTACCAACTGTGTAGAGAGAGAGAGCAAACATCAACTACCAATTGTTTAGAGAGAGAGAGAGAGAAAACATCAACTACCAATTGTTTAGAGAGAGAGAGAAAACAACTACCAATTGTTTAGAGAGAGAGAGAGAAAACATCAACTACCAATTGCGTAGAGCAAACATCAACTACCAATTGTTTAGAGAGAGAGAGAAAACATCAACTACCAATTGTTTAGAGAGAGAGAGAAAACATCAACTACCAATTGTTTAGAGAGAGAGAGAAAACATCAACTACCAATTGCGTAGAGAGAGAGAGAGCAAACATCAACTACCAATTGTTTAGAGAGAGAGAGAAAACATCAACTACCAATTGTTTAGAGAGAGAGAGAAAACATCAACTACCAATTGTTTAGAGAGAGAAAGAGAAAACATCAACTACCAATTGTTTAGAGAGAGAGAGAAAACATCAACTACCAATTGTTTAGAGAGAGAGAGAGAGAGAGAAAACATCAACTACCAATTGTTTAGAGAGAGAGAGAAAACATCAACTACCAATTGTTTAGAGAGAGAGAGAGAAAACATCAACTACCAATTGCATAGAGCAAACATCAACTACCAATTGTTTAGAGAGAGAGAGAAAACATCAACTACCAATTGTTTAGAGAGAGGGAGAGAGAAAACATCAACTACCAATTGTTTAGAGAGAGAAAACATCAACTACCAATTGTTAAGAGAGAGAAAACATCAACTACCAATTGTTTAGAGAGAGAGAGAGAGAAAACATCAACTACCAATTGTTTAGAGAGAGGGAGAGAGAAAACATCAACTACCAATTGTTTAGAGAGAGAGAGAGAGAGAGAAAAACATCAACTACCAATTGTTTAGAGAGAGGGAGAGAGAAAACATCAACTACCAATTGTGTAGAGAGAGAGCAAACATCAACTACCAATTGTGTAGAGAGAGAGAGAGAGAGCAAACATCAACTACCAACTGTGTAGAGAGAGAGAGCAAACATCAACTACCAACTGTGTAGAGAGAGAGAGAGAGAGAGAGCAAACATCAACTACCAATTGTGTAGAGAGAGAGAGCAAACATCAACTACCAACTGTGTAGAGAGAGAGAGCAAACATCAACTACCAATTGTGTAGAGAGAGAGAGAGAGCAAACATCAACTACCAATTGTTTAGAGAGAGAGAGAGCAAACATCAACTACCAATTGTGTAGAGAGAGAGAGAGCAAACATCAACTACCAACTGTGTAGAGAGAGAGAGAGAGAGCAAACATCAACTACCAACTGTGTAGAGAGAGAGAGCAAACATCAACTACCAACTGTGTAGAGAGAGAGAGCAAACATCAACTACCAACTGTGTAGAGAGAGAGAGCAAACATCAACTACCAATTGTGTAGAGAGAGAGAGAGCAAACATCAACTACCAACTGTGTAGAGAGAGAGAGCAAACATCAACTACCAACTGTGTAGAGAGAGAGAGAGCAAACATCAACTACCAACTGTGTAGAGAGAGAGAGAGCAAACATCAACTACCAACTGTGTAGAGAGAGAGAGCAAACATCAACTACCAATTGTGTAGAGAGAGAGAGAGCAAACATCAACTACCAACTGTGTAGAGAGAGAGAGCAAACATCAACTACCAACTGTGTAGAGAGAGAGAGCAAACATCAACTACCAACTGTGTAGAGAGAGAGAGAGAGCAAACATCAACTACCAATTGTGTAGAGAGAGAGAGAGCAAACATCAACTACCAACTGTGTAGAGAGAGAGAGAGAGCAAACATCAACTACCAACTGTGTAGAGAGAGAGAGCAAACATCAACTACCAACTGTGTAGAGAGAGAGAGAGAGAGCAAACATCAACTACCAATTGTTTAGAGAGAGAGAGAGAGAGAGAAACATCAACTACCAATTGTTTAGAGAGAGAGAGAGAGAAAACATCAACTACCAATTGTTTAGAGAGAGAGAGAAAACATCAACTACCAATTGTTTAGAGAGAGAGAGAGAAAACATCAACTACCAATTGCGTAGAGCAAACATCAACTACCAATTGTTTAGAGAGAGAGAGAAAACATCAACTACCAATTGTTTAGAGAGAGGGAGAGAGAAAACATCAACTACCAATTGTTTAGAGAGAGAGAGAAAACATCAACTACCAATTGTTTAGAGAGAGAGAGAAAACATCAACTACCAATTGTTTAGAGAGAGAGAGAAAACATCAACTACCAATTGTTTAGAGAGAGAGAGAAAACATCAACTACCAAATGCGTAGAGAGAGAGAGAGAGCAAACATCAACTACCAATTGTTTAGAGAGAGAGAGAAAACATCAACTACCAATTGTTTAGAGAGAGGGAGAAAACATCAACTACCAATTGTTTAGAGAGAGAGAGAAAACATCAACTACCAATTGTTTAGAGAGAGGGAGAGAGAAAACATCAACTACCAATTGTTTAGAGAGAGAGAGAAAACATCAACTACCAATTGTTTAGAGAGAGAGAGCAAACATCAACTACCAACTGTGTAGAGAGAGAGAGAGCAAACATCAACTACCAACTGTGTAGAGAGAGAGAGAGAGCAAACATCAACTACCAACTGTGTAGAGAGAGAGAGAGCAAACATCAACTACCAATTGTGTAGAGAGAGAGAGAGCAAACATCAACTACCAACTGTGTAGAGAGAGAGAGCAAACATCAACTACCAACTGTGTAGAGAGAGAGAGCAAACATCAACTACCAACTGTGTAGAGAGAGAGAGAGCAAACATCAACTACCAATTGTGTAGAGAGAGAGAGCAAACATCAACTACCAACTGTGTAGAGAGAGAGAGCAAACATCAACTACCAACTGTGTAGAGAGAGAGAGAGCAAACATCAACTACCAAATGTGTAGAGAGAGAGAGCAAACATCAACTACCAACTGTGTAGAGAGAGAGAGCAAACATCAACTACCAACTGTGTAGAGAGAGAGAGCAAACATCAACTACCAACTGTGTAGAGAGAGAGAGCAAACATCAACTACGACCTGTGTAGAGAGAGAGAGCAAACATCAACTACCAATTGTTTAGAGAGAGAGAGAGCAAACATCAACTACCAATTGTGTAGAGAGAGAGAGCAAACATCAACTACCAACTGTGTAGAGAGAGAGAGCAAACATCAACTACCAACTGTGTAGAGAGAGAGAGAGAGAGAGAGAGCAAACATCAACTACCAATTGTGTAGAGAGAGAGAGCAAACATCAACTACCAACTGTGTAGAGAGAGAGAGCAAACATCAACTACCAATTGTGTAGAGAGAGTGAGCAAACATCAACTACCAACTGTGTAGAGAGAGAGAGAGCAAACATCAACTACCAACTGTGTAGAGAGAGAGAGCAAACATCAACTACCAACTGTGTAGAGAGAGAGAGAGCAAACATCAACTACCAATTGTGTAAAGAGAGAGAGCAAACATCAACTACCAATTGTTTAGAGAGAAAGAGAAAACATCAACTACCAATTGTTTAGAGAGAGCAAACATCAACTACCAATTGTTTAGAGAGAGAAAGAGAAAACATCAACTACCAATTGTTTAGAGAGAGAGAGAAAACATCAACTACCAATTGTTTAGAGAGAGAGAGAGAGAGAGAGAAAACATCAACTACCAATTGTTTAGAGAGAGAGAGAAAACATCAACTACCAATTGTTTAGAGAGAGAGAGAGAAAACATCAACTACCAATTGCATAGAGCAAACATCAACTACCAATTGTTTAGAGAGAGAGAGAAAACATCAACTACCAATTGTTTAGAGAGAAGGAGAGAGAAAACATCAACTACCAATTGTTTAGAGAGAGAGAGAAAACATCAACTACCAATTGTTTAGAGAGAGAGAGAAAACATCAACTACCAATTGTTTAGAGAGAGAGAGAAAACATCAACTACCAATTGTTTAGAGAGAGAGAGAGAAAACATCAACTACCAATTGCGTAGAGAGAGAGAGAGCAAACATCAACTACCAATTGTTTAGAGAGAGAGAGAAAACATCAACTACCAATTGTTTAGAGAGAGGGAGAAAACATCAACTACCAATTGTTTAGAGAGAGGGAGAGAGAAAACATCAACTACCAATTGTTTAGAGAGAGAAAACATCAACTACCAATTGTTTAGAGAGAGAAAACATCAACTACCAATTGTTTAGAGAGAGCAAACATCAACTACCAATTGTTTAGAGAGAGAGAGAGAGAGAGAAAACATCAACTACCAATTGTTTAGAGAGAGAGAGAAAACATCAACTACCAATTGTTTAGAGAGAGAGAGAGAGAGAGAAAACATCAACTACCAATTGTTTAGAGAGAGAGAGAGAAAACATCAACTACCAATTGTTTAGAGAGAGAGAGAAAACATCAATTACCAATTGTTTAGAGAGAGAGAGAAAACATCAACTACCAATTGCGTAGAGAGAGAGCAAACATCAACTACCAATTGTTTAGAGAGAGAGAGAAAACATCAACTACCAATTGTTTAGAGAGAGGGAGAGAGAAAACATCAACTACCAATTGTTTAGAGAGAGAGAGAAAACATCAACTACCAATTGTTTAGAGAGAGAGAGAAAACATCCACTACCAATTGTTTAGAGAGAGAGAGAAAACATCAACTACCAATTGTTTAGAGAGAGAGAGAAAACATCAACTACCAATTGCGTAGAGAGAGAGAGCAAACATCAACTACCAATTGTTTAGAGAGAGAGAGAGAGAAAACATCAACTACCAATTGTTTAGAGAGAGGGAGAAAACATCAACTACCAATTGTTTAGAGAGAGGGAGAGAGAAAACATCAACTACCAATTGTTTAGAGAGAGAAAACATCAACTACCAATTGTTAAGAGAGAGAAAACATCAACTACCAATTGTTTAGAGAGAGAGAGAGAGAGAAAACATCAACTACCAATTGTTTAGAGAGAGGGAGAGAGAAAACATCAACTACCAATTGTTTAGAGAGAGAGAGAGAGAGAGAAAACATCAACTACCAATTGTTTAGAGAGAGGGAGAGAGAAAACATCAACTACCAATTGTGTAGAGAGAGAGCAAACATCAACTACCAATTGTGTAGAGAGAGAGAGAGAGAGCAAACATCAACTACCAACTGTGTAGAGAGAGAGAGCAAACATCAACTACCAACTGTGTAGAGAGAGAGAGAGAGAGAGCAAACATCAACTACCAATTGTGTAGAGAGAGAGAGCAAACATCAACTACCAACTGTGTAGAGAGAGAGAGCAAACATCAACTACCAATTGTGTAGAGAGAGAGAGAGAGCAAACATCAACTACCAACTGTGTAGAGAGAGAGAACAAACATCAACTACCAACTGTGTAGAGAGAGAGAGAGAGAGAGAGCAAACATCAACTACCAACTGTGTAGAGAGAGAGAGAGCAAACATCAACTACCAACTGTGTAGAGAGAGAGAGAGCAAACATCAACTACCAACTGTGTAGAGAGAGAGAGCAAACATCAACTACCAATTGTGTAGAGAGAGAGAGAGCAAACATCAACTACCAACTGTGTAGAGAGAGAGAGAAAACATCAACTACCAACTGTGTAGAGAGAGAGAGCAAACATCAACTACCAATTGTTTAGAGAGAAAGAGAAAACATCAACTACCAATTGTTTAGAGAGAGAGAGAAAACATCAACTACCAATTGTTTAGAGAGAGAGAGAGAAAACATCAACTACCAATTGCATAGAGCAAACATCAACTACCAATTGTTTAGAGAGAGAGAGAAAACATCAACTACCAATTGTTTAGAGAGAGGGAGAGAGAAAACATCAACTACCAATTGTTTAGAGAGAGAGAGAAAACATCAACTACCAATTGTTTAGAGAGAGAGAGAAAACATCAACTACCAATTGTTTAGAGAGAGAGAGAAAACATCAACTACCAATTGTTTAGAGAGAGAGAGAAAACATCAACTACCAATTGCGTAGAGAGAGAGAGAGCAAACATCAACTACCAATTGTTTAGAGAGAGAGAGAAAACATCAACTACCAATTGTTTAGAGAGAGGGAGAAAACATCAACTACCAATTGTTTAGAGAGAGGGAGAGAGAAAACATCAACTACCAATTGTTTAGAGAGAGAAAACATCAACTACCAATTGTTTAGAGAGAGAAAACATCAACTACCAATTGTTTAGAGAGAGCAAACATCAACTACCAATTGTTTAGAGAGAGAGAGAGAGAGAGAGAGAAAACATCAACTACCAATTGTTTAGAGAGAGAGAGAAAACATCAACTACCAATTGTTTAGAGAGAGAGAGAGAGAGAGAGAAAACATCAACTACCAATTGTTTAGAGAGAGAGAGAGAAAACATCAACTACCAATTGTTTAGAGAGAGAGAGAAAACATCAATTACCAATTGTTTAGAGAGAGAGAGAAAACATCAACTACCAATTGCGTAGAGAGAGAGCAAACATCAACTACCAATTGTTTAGAGAGAGAGAGAAAACATCAACTACCAATTGTTTAGAGAGAGGGAGAGAGAAAACATCAACTACCAATTGTTTAGAGAGAGAGAGAAAACATCAACTACCAATTGTTTAGAGAGAGAGAGAAAACATCACTACCAATTGTTTAGAGAGAGAGAGAAAACATCAACTACCAATTGTTTAGAGAGAGAGAGAAAACATCAACTACCAATTGCGTAGAGAGAGAGAGAGCAAACATCAACTACCAATTGTTTAGAGAGAGAGAGAGAAAACATCAACTACCAATTGTTTAGAGAGAGGGAGAAAACATCAACTACCAATTGTTTAGAGAGAGGGAGAGAGAAAACATCAACTACCAATTGTTTAGAGAGAGAAAACATCAACTACCAATTGTTAAGAGAGAGAAAACATCAACTACCAATTGTTTAGAGAGAGAGAGAGAGAGAAAACATCAACTACCAATTGTTTAGAGAGAGGGAGAGAGAAAACATCAACTACCAATTGTTTAGAGAGAGAGAGAGAGAGAGAGAAAACATCAACTACCAATTGTTTAGAGAGAGGGAGAGAGAAAACATCAACTACCAATTGTGTAGAGAGAGAGCAAACATCAACTACCAATTGTGTAGAGAGAGAGAGAGAGAGCAAACATCAACTACCAACTGTGTAGAGAGAGAGAGCAAACATCAACTACCAACTGTGTAGAGAGAGAGAGAGAGAGCAAACATCAACTACCAATTGTGTAGAGAGAGAGAGCAAACATCAACTACCAACTGTGTAGAGAGAGAGAGCAAACATCAACTACCAATTGTGTAGAGAGAGAGAGAGAGCAAACATCAACTACCAACTGTGTAGAGAGAGAGAACAAACATCAACTACCAACTGTGTAGAGAGAGAGAGAGAGAGAGAGCAAACATCAACTACCAACTGTGTAGAGAGAGAGAGAGCAAACATCAACTACCAACTGTGTAGAGAGAGAGAGAGCAAACATCAACTACCAACTGTGTAGAGAGAGAGAGCAAACATCAACTACCAATTGTGTAGAGAGAGAGAGAGCAAACATCAACTACCAACTGTGTAGAGAGAGAGAGCAAACATCAACTACCAACTGTGTAGAGAGAGAGAGCAAACATCAACTACCAACTGTGTAGAGAGAGAGAGAGAGCAAACATCAACTACCAATTGTGTAGAGAGAGAGAGAGCAAACATCAACTACCAACTGTGTAGAGAGAGAGAGAGAGAGAGAGCAAACATCAACTACCAACTGTGTAGAGAGAGAGAGCAAACATCAACTACCAACTGTGTAGAGAGAGAGAGAGAGCAAACATCAACTACCAATTGTTTAGAGAGAGAGAGAGAGAGAGAAAACATCAACTACCAATTGTTTAGAGAGAGAGAGAGAGAAAACATCAACTACCAATTGTTTAGAGAGAGAGAGAAAACAACTACCAATTGTTTAGAGAGAGAGAGAGAAAACATCAACTACCAATTGCGTAGAGCAAACATCAACTACCAATTGTTTAGAGAGAGAGAGAAAACATCAACTACCAATTGTTTAGAGAGAGAAAGAGAAAACATCAACTACCAATTGTTTAGAGAGAGAGAGAAAACATCAACTACCAATTGTTTAGAGAGAGAGAGAGAGAGAGAAAACATCAACTACCAATTGTTTAGAGAGAGAGAGAAAACATCAACTACCAATTGTTTAGAGAGAGAGAGAGAAAACATCAACTACCAATTGCATAGAGCAAACATCAACTACCAATTGTTTAGAGAGAGAGAGAAAACATCAACTACCAATTGTTTAGAGAGAGGGAGAGAGAAAACATCAACTACCAATTGTTTAGAGAGAGAGAGAAAACATCAACTACCAATTGTTTAGAGAGAGAGAGAAAACATCAACTACCAATTGTTTAGAGAGAGAGAGAAAACATCAACTACCAATTGTTTAGAGAGAGAGAGAAAACATCAACTACCAATTGTTTAGAGAGAGAGAGAAAACATCAACTACCAATTGTTTAGAGAGAGGGAGAAAAAATCAACTACCAATTGTTTAGAGAGAGGGAGAGAGAAAACATCAACTACCAATTGTTTAGAGAGAGAAAACATCAACTACCAATTGTTTAGAGAGAGAAAACATCAACTACCAATTGTTTAGAGAGAGCAAACATCAACTACCAATTGTTTAGAGAGAGAGAGAGAGAGAGAGAAAACATCAACTACCAATTGTTTAGAGAGAGAGAGAAAACATCAACTACCAATTGTTTAGAGAGAGAGAGAGAGAGAGAGAGAAAACATCAACTACCAATTGTTTAGAGAGAGAGAGAGAAAACATCAACTACCAATTGTTTAGAGAGAGAGAGAAAACATCAATTACCAATTGTTTAGAGAGAGAGAGAAAACATCAACTACCAATTGTGTAGAGAGAGAGCAAACATCAACTACCAATTGTTTAGAGAGAGAGAGAAAACATCAACTACCAATTGTTTAGAGAGAGGGAGAGAGAAAACATCAACTACCAATTGTTTAGAGAGAGAGAGAAAACATCAACTACCAATTGTTTAGAGAGAGAGAGAAAACATCCACTACCAATTGTTTAGAGAGAGAGAGAAAACATCAACTACCAATTGTTTAGAGAGAGAGAGAAAACATCAACTACCAATTGCGTAGAGAGAGAGAGCAAACATCAACTACCAATTGTTTAGAGAGAGAGAGAGAGAAAACATCAACTACCAATTGTTTAGAGAGAGGAGAAAACATCAACTACCAATTGTTTAGAGAGAGGGAGAGAGAAAACATCAACTACCAATTGTTTAGAGAGAGAAAACATCAACTACCAATTGTTAAGAGAGAGAAAACATCAACTACCAATTGTTTAGAGAGAGAGAGAGAGAGAAAACATCAACTACCAATTGTTTAGAGAGAGGGAGAGAGAAAACATCAACTACCAATTGTTTAGAGAGAGAGAGAGAGAGAGAAAACATCAACTACCAATTGTTTAGAGAGAGGGAGAGAGAAAACATCAACTACCAATTGTGTAGAGAGAGAGCAAACATCAACTACCAATTGTGTAGAGAGAGAGAGAGAGAGCAAACATCAACTACCAACTGTGTAGAGAGAGAGAGCAAACATCAACTACCAACTGTGTAGAGAGAGAGAGAGAGAGAGCAAACATCAACTACCAATTGTGTAGAGAGAGAGAGCAAACATCAACTACCAACTGTGTAGAGAGAGAGAGCAAACATCAACTACCAATTGTGTAGAGAGAGAGAGAGAGCAAACATCAACTACCAACTGTGTAGAGAGAGAGAACAAACATCAACTACCAACTGTGTAGAGAGAGAGAGAGAGAGAGAGCAAACATCAACTACCAACTGTGTAGAGAGAGAGAGAGCAAACATCAACTACCAACTGTGTAGAGAGAGAGAGAGCAAACATCAACTACCAACTGTGTAGAGAGAGAGAGCAAACATCAACTACCAATTGTGTAGAGAGAGAGAGAGCAAACATCAACTACCAACTGTGTAGAGAGAGAGAGAAAACATCAACTACCAACTGTGTAGAGAGAGAGAGCAAACATCAACTACCAATTGTTTAGAGAGAAAGAGAAAACATCAACTACCAATTGTTTAGAGAGAGAGAGAAAACATCAACTACCAATTGTTTAGAGAGAGAGAGAGAAAACATCAACTACCAATTGCATAGAGCAAACATCAACTACCAATTGTTTAGAGAGAGAGAGAAAACATCAACTACCAATTGTTTAGAGAGAGGGAGAGAGAAAACATCAACTACCAATTGTTTAGAGAGAGAGAGAAAACATCAACTACCAATTGTTTAGAGAGAGAGAGAAAACATCAACTACCAATTGTTTAGAGAGAGAGAGAAAACATCAACTACCAATTGTTTAGAGAGAGAGAGAAAACATCAACTACCAATTGCGTAGAGAGAGAGAGAGCAAACATCAACTACCAATTGTTTAGAGAGAGAGAGAAAACATCAACTACCAATTGTTTAGAGAGAGGGAGAAAACATCAACTACCAATTGTTTAGAGAGAGGGAGAGAGAAAACATCAACTACCAATTGTTTAGAGAGAGAAAACATCAACTACCAATTGTTTAGAGAGAGAAAACATCAACTACCAATTGTTTAGAGAGAGCAAACATCAACTACCAATTGTTTAGAGAGAGAGAGAGAGAGAGAGAGAAAACATCAACTACCAATTGTTTAGAGAGAGAGAGAAAACATCAACTACCAATTGTTTAGAGAGAGAGAGAGAGAGAGAGAGAAAACATCAACTACCAATTGTTTAGAGAGAGAGAGAGAAAACATCAACTACCAATTGTTTAGAGAGAGAGAGAAAACATCAATTACCAATTGTTTAGAGAGAGAGAGAAAACATCAACTACCAATTGCGTAGAGAGAGAGCAAACATCAACTACCAATTGTTTAGAGAGAGAGAGAAAACATCAACTACCAATTGTTTAGAGAGAGGGAGAGAGAAAACATCAACTACCAATTGTTTAGAGAGAGAGAGAAAACATCAACTACCAATTGTTTAGAGAGAGAGAGAAAACATCACTACCAATTGTTTAGAGAGAGAGAGAAAACATCAACTACCAATTGTTTAGAGAGAGAGAGAAAACATCAACTACCAATTGCGTAGAGAGAGAGAGCAAACATCAACTACCAATTGTTTAGAGAGAGAGAGAGAAAACATCAACTACCAATTGTTTAGAGAGAGGGAGAAAACATCAACTACCAATTGTTTAGAGAGAGGGAGAGAGAAAACATCAACTACCAATTGTTTAGAGAGAGAAAACATCAACTACCAATTGTTAGAGAGAGAGAAAACATCAACTACCAATTGTTTAGAGAGAGAGAGAGAGAGAAAACATCAACTACCAATTGTTTAGAGAGAGGGAGAGAGAAAACATCAACTACCAATTGTTTAGAGAGAGAGAGAGAGAGAGAAAACATCAACTACCAATTGTTTAGAGAGAGGGAGAGAGAAAACATCAACTACCAATTGTGTAGAGAGAGAGCAAACATCAACTACCAATTGTGTAGAGAGAGAGAGAGAGAGCAAACATCAACTACCAACTGTGTAGAGAGAGAGAGCAAACATCAACTACCAACTGTGTAGAGAGAGAGAGAGCAAACATCAACTACCAATTGTGTAGAGAGAGAGAGCAAACATCAACTACCAACTGTGTAGAGAGAGAGAGCAAACATCAACTACCAATTGTGTAGAGAGAGAGAGAGAGCAAACATCAACTACCAACTGTGTAGAGAGAGAGAACAAACATCAACTACCAACTGTGTAGAGAGAGAGAGAGAGAGAGAGCAAACATCAACTACCAACTGTGTAGAGAGAGAGAGAGCAAACATCAACTACCAACTGTGTAGAGAGAGAGAGAGCAAACATCAACTACCAACTGTGTAGAGAGAGAGAGCAAACATCAACTACCAATTGTGTAGAGAGAGAGAGAGCAAACATCAACTACCAACTGTGTAGAGAGAGAGAGCAAACATCAACTACCAACTGTGTAGAGAGAGAGAGCAAACATCAACTACCAACTGTGTAGAGAGAGAGAGAGAGCAAACATCAACTACCAATTGTGTAGAGAGAGAGAGAGCAAACATCAACTACCAACTGTGTAGAGAGAGAGAGAGAGAGAGAGCAAACATCAACTACCAACTGTGTAGAGAGAGAGAGCAAACATCAACTACCAACTGTGTAGAGAGAGAGAGAGAGCAAACATCAACTACCAATTGTTTAGAGAGAGAGAGAGAGAGAGAAAACATCAACTACCAATTGTTTAGAGAGAGAGAGAGAGAAAACATCAACTACCAATTGTTTAGAGAGAGAGAGAAAACAACTACCAATTGTTTAGAGAGAGAGAGAGAAAACATCAACTACCAATTGCGTAGAGCAAACATCAACTACCAATTGTTTAGAGAGAGAGAGAAAACATCAACTACCAATTGTTTAGAGAGAGAAAGAGAAAACATCAACTACCAATTGTTTAGAGAGAGAGAGAAAACATCAACTACCAATTGTTTAGAGAGAGAGAGAGAGAGAAAACATCAACTACCAATTGTTTAGAGAGAGAGAGAAAACATCAACTACCAATTGTTTAGAGAGAGAGAGAGAAAACATCAACTACCAATTGCATAGAGCAAACATCAACTACCAATTGTTTAGAGAGAGAGAGAAAACATCAACTACCAATTGTTTAGAGAGAGGGAGAGAGAAAACATCAACTACCAATTGTTTAGAGAGAGAGAGAAAACATCAACTACCAATTGTTTAGAGAGAGAGAGAAAACATCAACTACCAATTGTTTAGAGAGAGAGAGAAAACATCAACTACCAATTGTTTAGAGAGAGAGAGAAAACATCAACTACCAATTGTTTAGAGAGAGAGAGAAAACATCAACTACCAATTGTTTAGAGAGAGGGAGAAAACATCAACTACCAATTGTTTAGAGAGAGGGAGAGAGAAAACATCAACTACCAATTGTTTAGAGAGAGAAAACATCAACTACCAATTGTTTAGAGAGAGAAAACATCAACTACCAATTGTTTAGAGAGAGCAAACATCAACTACCAATTGTTTAGAGAGAGAGAGAGAGAGAGAGAAAACATCAACTACCAATTGTTTAGAGAGAGAGAGAAAACATCAACTACCAATTGTTTAGAGAGAGAGAGAGAGAGAGAGAGAAACATCAACTACCAATTGTTTAGAGAGAGAGAGAGAAAACATCAACTACCAATTGTTTAGAGAGAGAGAGAAAACATCAATTACCAATTGTTTAGAGAGAGAGAGAAAACATCAACTACCAATTGCGTAGAGAGAGAGCAAACATCAACTACCAATTGTTTAGAGAGAGAGAGAAAACATCAACTACCAATTGTTTAGAGAGAGGGAGAGAGAAAACATCAACTACCAATTGTTTAGAGAGAGAGAGAAAACATCAACTACCAATTGTTTAGAGAGAGAGAGAAAACATCCACTACCAATTGTTTAGAGAGAGAGAGAAAACATCAACTACCAATTGTTTAGAGAGAGAGAGAAAACATCAACTACCAATTGCGTAGAGAGAGAGAGCAAACATCAACTACCAATTGTTTAGAGAGAGAGAGAGAAAACATCAACTACCAATTGTTTAGAGAGAGGGAGAAAACATCAACTACCAATTGTTTAGAGAGAGGGAGAGAGAAAACATCAACTACCAATTGTTTAGAGAGAGAAAACATCAACTACCAATTGTTAAGAGAGAGAAAACATCAACTACCAATTGTTTAGAGAGAGAGAGAGAGAGAAAACATCAACTACCAATTGTTTAGAGAGAGGGAGAGAGAAAACATCAACTACCAATTGTTTAGAGAGAGAGAGAGAGAGAGAAAACATCAACTACCAATTGTTTAGAGAGAGGGAGAGAGAAAACATCAACTACCAATTGTGTAGAGAGAGAGCAAACATCAACTACCAATTGTGTAGAGAGAGAGAGAGAGAGCAAACATCAACTACCAACTGTGTAGAGAGAGAGAGCAAACATCAACTACCAACTGTGTAGAGAGAGAGAGCAAACATCAACTACCAATTGTTTAGAGAGAAAGAGAAAACATCAACTACCAATTGTTTAGAGAGAGAGCAAACATCAACTACCAATTGTTTAGAGAGAGAAAGAGAAAACATCAACTACCAATTGTTTAGAGAGAGAGAGAAAACATCAACTACCAATTGTTTAGAGAGAGAGAGAGAGAGAAAACATCAACTACCAATTGTTTAGAGAGAGAGAGAAAACATCAACTACCAATTGTTTAGAGAGAGAGAGAGAAAACATCAACTACCAATTGCATAGAGCAAACATCAACTACCAATTGTTTAGAGAGAGAGAGAAAACATCAACTACCAATTGTTTAGAGAGAGGGAGAGAGAAAACATCAACTACCAATTGTTTAGAGAGAGAGAGAAAACATCAACTACCAATTGTTTAGAGAGAGAGAGAAAACATCAACTACCAATTGTTTAGAGAGAGAGAGAAAACATCAACTACCAATTGTTTAGAGAGAGAGAGAAAACATCAACTACCAATTGCGTAGAGAGAGAGAGAGCAAACATCAACTACCAATTGTTTAGAGAGAGAGAGAAAACATCAACTACCAATTGTTTAGAGAGAGAGAGAAAACATCAACTACCAATTGTTTAGAGAGAGAAAGAGAAAACATCAACTACCAATTGTTTAGAGAGAGAGAGAAAACATCAACTACCAATTGTTTAGAGAGAGAGAGAGAGAGAGAAAACATCAACTACCAATTGTTTAGAGAGAGAGAAAACATCAACTACCAATTGTTTAGAGAGAGAGAGAGAAAACATCAACTACCAATTGCAGAGAGCAAACATCAACTACCAATTGTTTAGAGAGAGAGAGAAAACATCAACTACCAATTGTTTAGAGAGAGGGAGAGAGAAAACATCAACTACCAATTGTTTAGAGAGAGAGAGAAAACATCAACTACCAATTGTTTAGAGAGAGAGAGAAAACATCAACTACCAATTGTTTAGAGAGAGAGAGAAAACATCAACTACCAATTGTTTAGAGAGAGAGAGAAAACATCAACTACCAATTGCGTAGAGAGAGAGAGAGCAAACATCAACTACCAATTGTTTAGAGAGAGAGAGAAAACATCAACTACCAATTGTTTAGAGAGAGGGAGAAAACATCAACTACCAATTGTTTAGAGAGAGGGAGAGAGAAAACATCAACTACCAATTGTTTAGAGAGAGAAAACATCAACTACCAATTGTTTAGAGAGAGAAAACATCAACTACCAATTGTTTAGAGAGAGCAAAACATCAACTACCAATTGTTTAGAGAGAGAGAGAGAGAGAGAGAGAAAACATCAACTACCAATTGTTTAGAGAGAGAGAGAAAACATCAACTACCAATTGTTTAGAGAGAGAGAGAGAGAGAAAACATCAACTACCAATTGTTTAGAGAGAGAGAGAGAAAACATCAACTACCAATTGTTTAGAGAGAGAGAGAAAACATCAACTACCAATTGTTTAGAGAGAGAGAGAAAACATCAACTACCAATTGCGTAGAGAGAGAGCAAACATCAACTACCAATTGTTTAGAGAGAGAGAGAAAACATCAACTACCAATTGTTTAGAGAGAGGGAGAGAGAAAACATCAACTACCAATTGTTTAGAGAGAGAGAGAAAACATCAACTACCAATTGTTTAGAGAGAGAGAGAAAACATCAACTACCAATTGTTTAGAGAGAGAGAGAAAAACATCAACTACCAATTGTTTAGAGAGAGAGAGAAAACATCAACTACCAATTGCGTAGAGAGAGAGAGCAAACATCAACTACCAATTGTTTAGAGAGAGAGAGAGAAAACATCAACTACCAATTGTTTAGAGAGAGAGAGAAAACATCAACTACCAATTGTGTAGAGAGAGAGAGCAAACATCAACTACCAATTGTTTAGAGAGAGAGAGAAAACATCAACTACCAATTGTTTAGAGAGAGGGAGAAAACATCAACTACCAATTGTTTAGAGAGAGGGAGAGAGAAAACATCAACTACCAATTGTTTAGAGAGAGAAAACATCAACTACCAATTGTTAGAGAGAGAGAAAAACATCAACTACCAATTGTTTAGAGAGAGAGAGAGAGAGAGAAAACATCAACTACCAATTGTTTAGAGAGAGGGAGAGAGAAAACATCAACTACCAATTGTTTAGAGAGAGAGAGAGAGAGAGAAAACATCAACTACCAATTGTTTAGAGAGAGGGAGAGAGAAAACATCAACTACCAATTGTGTAGAGAGAGAGCAAACATCAACTACCAATTGTGTAGAGAGAGAGAGAGAGAGCAAACATCAACTACCAACTGTGTAGAGAGAGAGAGCAAACATCAACTACCAACTGTGTAGAGAGAGAGAGCAAACATCAACTACCAATTGTTTAGAGAGAAAGAGAAAACATCAACTACCAATTGTTTAGAGAGAGCAAACATCAACTACCAATTGTTTAGAGAGAGAAAGAGAAAACATCAACTACCAATTGTTTAGAGAGAGAGAGAAAACATCAACTACCAATTGTTTAGAGAGAGAGAGAGAGAGAAAACATCAACTACCAATTGTTTAGAGAGAGAGAGAAAACATCAACTACCAATTGTTTAGAGAGAGAGAGAGAAAACATCAACTACCAATTGCATAGAGCAAACATCAACTACCAATTGTTTAGAGAGAGAGAGAAAACATCAACTACCAATTGTTTAGAGAGAGGGAGAGAGAAAACATCAACTACCAATTGTTTAGAGAGAGAGAGAAAACATCAACTACCAATTGTTTAGAGAGAGAGAGAAAACATCAACTACCAATTGTTTAGAGAGAGAGAGAAAACATCAACTACCAATTGTTTAGAGAGAGAGAGAAAACATCAACTACCAATTGCGTAGAGAGAGAGAGAGCAAACATCAACTACCAATTGTTTAGAGAGAGAGAGAAAACATCAACTACCAATTGTTTAGAGAGAGGGAGAAAACATCAACTACCAATTGTTTAGAGAGAGGGAGAGAGAAAACATCAACTACCAATTGTTTAGAGAGAGAGAAAACATCAACTACCAATTGTTTAGAGAGAGAAAACATCAACTACCAATTGTTTAGAGAGAGCAAACATCAACTACCAATTGTTTAGAGAGAGAGAGAGAGAGAGAGAAAACATCAACTACCAATTGTTTAGAGAGAGAGAGAAAACATCAACTACCAATTGTTTAGAGAGAGAGAGAGAGAGAGAAAACATCAACTACCAATTGTTTAGAGAGAGAGAGAGAAAACATCAACTACCAATTGTTTAGAGAGAGAGAGAAAACATCAATTACCAATTGTTTAGAGAGAGAGAGAAAACATCAACTACCAATTGCGTAGAGAGAGAGCAAACATCAACTACCAATTGTTTAGAGAGAGAGAGAAAACATCAACTACCAATTGTTTAGAGAGAGGGAGAGAGAAAACATCAACTACCAATTGTTTAGAGAGAGAGAGAAAACATCAACTACCAATTGTTTAGAGAGAGAGAGAAAACATCAACTACCAATTGTTTAGAGAGAGAGAGAAAACATCAACTACCAATTGTTTAGAGAGAGAGAGAAAACATCAACTACCAATTGCGTAGAGAGAGAGAGAGCAAACATCAACTACCAATTGTTTAGAGAGAGAGAGAGAAAACATCAACTACCAATTGTTTAGAGAGAGGGAGAAAACATCAACTACCAATTGTTTAGAGAGAGGGAGAGAGAAAACATCAACTACCAATTGTTTAGAGAGAGAAAACATCAACTACCAATTGTTAAGAGAGAGAAAACATCAACTACCAATTGTTTAGAGAGAGAGAGAGAGAAAACATCAACTACCAATTGTTTAGAGAGAGGGAGAGAGAAAACATCAACTACCAATTGTTTAGAGAGAGAGAGAGAGAGAGAAAACATCAACTACCAATTGTTTAGAGAGAGGGAGAGAGAAACATCAACTACCAATTGTGTAGAGAGAGAGCAAACATCAACTACCAATTGTGTAGAGAGAGAGAGAGAGAGCAAACATCAACTACCAACTGTGTAGAGAGAGAGAGCAAACATCAACTACCAACTGTGTAGAGAGAGAGAGAGAGAGAGCAAACATCAACTACCAATTGTGTAGAGAGAGAGAGCAAACATCAACTACCAACTGTGTAGAGAGAGAGAGCAAACATCAACTACCAATTGTGTAGAGAGAGAGAGAGAGCAAACATCAACTACCAACTGTGTAGAGAGAGAGAACAAACATCAACTACCAACTGTGTAGAGAGAGAGAGAGAGCAAACATCAACTACCAACTGTGTAGAGAGAGAGAGAGAGCAAACATCAACTACCAACTGTGTAGAGAGAGAGAGAGCAAACATCAACTACCAACTGTGTAGAGAGAGAGAGAGCAAACATCAACTACCAATTGTGTAGAGAGAGAGAGAGCAAACATCAACTACCAACTGTGTAGAGAGAGAGAGCAAACATCAACTACCAACTGTGTAGAGAGAGAGAGCAAACATCAACTACCAACTGTGTAGAGAGAGAGAGAGAGCAAACATCAACTACCAATTGTGTAGAGAGAGAGAGAGCAAACATCAACTACCAACTGTGTAGAGAGAGAGAGAGAGAGCAAACATCAACTACCAACTGTGTAGAGAGAGAGAGCAAACATCAACTACCAACTGTGTAGAGAGAGAGAGAGAGAGCAAACATCAACTACCAATTGTTTAGAGAGAGAGAGAGAGAGAGAAAACATCAACTACCAATTGTTTAGAGAGAGAGAGAGAGAAAACATCAACTACCAATTGTTTAGAGAGAGAGAGAAAACAACTACCAATTGTTTAGAGAGAGAGAGAGAAAACATCAACTACCAATTGCGTAGAGCAAACATCAACTACCAATTGTTTAGAGAGAGAGAGAAAACATCAACTACCAATTGTTTAGAGAGAGAAAGAGAAAACATCAACTACCAATTGTTTAGAGAGAGAGAGAAAACATCAACTACCAATTGTTTAGAGAGAGAGAGAGAGAGAGAAAACATCAACTACCAATTGTTTAGAGAGAGAGAGAAAACATCAACTACCAATTGTTTAGAGAGAGAGAGAGAAAACATCAACTACCAATTGCATAGAGAGCAAACATCAACTACCAATTGTTTAGAGAGAGAGAGAAAACATCAACTACCAATTGTTTAGAGAGAGGGAGAGAGAAAACATCAACTACCAATTGTTTAGAGAGAGAGAGAAAACATCAACTACCAATTGTTTAGAGAGAGAGAGAAAACATCAACTACCAATTGTTTAGAGAGAGAGAGAAAACATCAACTACCAATTGTTTAGAGAGAGAGAGAAAACATCAACTACCAATTGCGTAGAGAGAGAGAGAGCAAACATCAACTACCAATTGTTTAGAGAGAGAGAGAAAACATCAACTACCAATTGTTTAGAGAGAGGGAGAAAACATCAACTACCAATTGTTTAGAGAGAGGGAGAGAGAAAACATCAACTACCAATTGTTTAGAGAGAGAAAACATCAACTACCAATTGTTTAGAGAGAGAAAACATCAACTACCAATTGTTTAGAGAGAGCAAACATCAACTACCAATTGTTTAGAGAGAGAGAGAGAGAGAGAGAGAAAACATCAACTACCAATTGTTTAGAGAGAGAGAGAAAACATCAACTACCAATTGTTTAGAGAGAGAGAGAGAGAGAGAGAGAAAACATCAACTACCAATTGTTTAGAGAGAGAGAGAGAAAACATCAACTACCAATTGTTTAGAGAGAGAGAGAAAACATCAACTACCAATTGTTTAGAGAGAGAGAGAAAACATCAACTACCAATTGCGTAGAGAGAGAGCAAACATCAACTACCAATTGTTTAGAGAGAGAGAGAAAACATCAACTACCAATTGTTTAGAGAGAGGGAGAGAGAAAACATCAACTACCAATTGTTTAGAGAGAGAGAGAAAACATCAACTACCAATTGTTTAGAGAGAGAGAGAAAACATCAACTACCAATTGTTTAGAGAGAGAGAGAAAACATCAACTACCAATTGTTTAGAGAGAGAGAGAAAAACATCAACTACCAATTGCGTAGAGAGAGAGAGCAAACATCAACTACCAATTGTTTAGAGAGAGAGAGAGAAAACATCAACTACCAATTGTTTAGAGAGAGGGAGAAAACATCAACTACCAATTGTTTAGAGAGAGGGAGAGAGAAAACATCAACTACCAATTGTTTAGAGAGAGAGAAAACATCAACTACCAATTGTTAAGAGAGAGAAAACATCAACTACCAATTGTTTAGAGAGAGAGAGAGAGAGAAAACATCAACTACCAATTGTTTAGAGAGAGGGAGAGAGAAAACATCAACTACCAATTGTTTAGAGAGAGAGAGAGAGAGAGAAAACATCAACTACCAATTGTTTAGAGAGAGGGAGAGAGAAAACATCAACTACCAATTGTGTAGAGAGAGAGCAAACATCAACTACCAATTGTGTAGAGAGAGAGAGAGAGAGCAAACATCAACTACCAACTGTGTAGAGAGAGAGAGAGCAAACATCAACTACCAACTGTGTAGAGAGAGAGAGCAAACATCAACTACCAATTGTTTAGAGAGAGAGAGAAAACATCAACTACCAATTGTTTAGAGAGAGCAAACATCAACTACCAATTGTTTAGAGAGAGAAAGAGAAAACATCAACTACCAATTGTTTAGAGAGAGAGAGAAAACATCAACTACCAATTGTTTAGAGAGAGAGAGAGAGAGAAAACATCAACTACCAATTGTTTAGAGAGAGAGAGAAAACATCAACTACCAATTGTTTAGAGAGAGAGAGAGAAAACATCAACTACCAATTGCATAGAGCAAACATCAACTACCAATTGTTTAGAGAGAGAGAGAAAACATCAACTACCAATTGTTTAGAGAGAGGGAGAGAGAAAACATCAACTACCAATTGTTTAGAGAGAGAGAGAAAACATCAACTACCAATTGTTTAGAGAGAGAGAGAAAACATCAACTACCAATTGTTTAGAGAGAGAGAGAAAACATCAACTACCAATTGTTTAGAGAGAGAGAGAAAACATCAACTACCAATTGCGTAGAGAGAGAGAGAGCAAACATCAACTACCAATTGTTTAGAGAGAGAGAGAAAACATCAACTACCAATTGTTTAGAGAGAGAGAGAAAACATCAACTACCAATTGTTTAGAGAGAGAGAGAGAAAACATCAACTACCAATTGTTTAGAGAGAGAGAGAAAACATCAACTACCAATTGTTTAGAGAGAGAGAGAGAGAGAGAAAACATCAACTACCAATTGTTTAGAGAGAGAGAGAAAACATCAACTACCAATTGTTTAGAGAGAGAGAGAGAAAACATCAACTACCAATTGCATAGAGAGAAAACATCAACTACCAATTGTTTAGAGAGAGAGAGAAAACATCAACTACCAATTGTTTAGAGAGAGGGAGAGAGAAAACATCAACTACCAATTGTTTAGAGAGAGAGAGAAAACATCAACTACCAATTGTTTAGAGAGAGAGAGAAAACATCAACTACCAATTGTTTAGAGAGAGAGAGAAAACATCAACTACCAATTGTTTAGAGAGAGGAGAAAACATCAACTACCAATTGTTTAGAGAGAGGGAGAGAGAAAACATCAACTACCAATTGTTTAGAGAGAGAGAAACATCAACTACCAATTGTTTAGAGAGAGAAAACATCAACTACCAATTGTTTAGAGAGAGAGAGAGAGAGAGAGAAAACATCAACTACCAATTGTTTAGAGAGAGAGAGAAAACATCAACTACCAATTGTTTAGAGAGAGAGAGAGAGAGAGAGAAAACATCAACTACCAATTGTTTAGAGAGAGAGAGAGAAAACATCAACTACCAATTGTTTAGAGAGAGAGAGAAAACATCAACTACCAATTGTTTAGAGAGAGAGAGAAAACATCAACTACCAATTGCGTAGAGAGAGAGCAAACATCAACTACCAATTGTTTAGAGAGAGAGAGAAAACATCAACTACCAATTGTTTAGAGAGAGGGAGAGAGAAACATCAACTACCAATTGTTTAGAGAGAGAGAGAAAACATCAACTACCAATTGTTTAGAGAGAGAGAGAAAACATCAACTACCAATTGTTTAGAGAGAGAGAGAAAACATCAACTACCAATTGTTTAGAGAGAGAGAGAAAACATCAACTACCAATTGCGTAGAGAGAGAGAGCAAACATCAACTACCAATTGTTTAGAGAGAGAGAGAGAAAACATCAACTACCAATTGTTTAGAGAGAGAGAGAAAACATCAACTACCAATTGTTTAGAGAGAGGGAGAGAGAAAACATCAACTACCAATTGTTTAGAGAGAGAAAACATCAACTACCAATTGTTAGAGAGAGAGAGAAACATCAACTACCAATTGTTTAGAGAGAGAGAGAGAGAAAACATCAACTACCAATTGTTTAGAGAGAGGGAGAGAGAAAACATCAACTACCAATTGTTTAGAGAGAGAGAGAGAGAGAGAAAACATCAACTACCAATTGTTTAGAGAGAGGGAGAGAGAAAACATCAACTACCAATTGTGTAGAGAGAGAGAGCAAACATCAACTACCAATTGTGTAGAGAGAGAGAGAGAGCAAACATCAACTACCAACTGTGTAGAGAGAGAGAGAGCAAACATCAACTACCAACTGTGTAGAGAGAGAGAGCAAACATCAACTACCAATTGTTTAGAGAGAGAGAGAAAACATCAACTACCAATTGTTTAGAGAGAGCAAACATCAACTACCAATTGTTTAGAGAGAGAGAGAGAAAACATCAACTACCAATTGTTTAGAGAGAGAGAGAAAACATCAACTACCAATTGTTTAGAGAGAGAGAGAGAGAGAAACATCAACTACCAATTGTTTAGAGAGAGAGAGAAAACATCAACTACCAATTGTTTAGAGAGAGAGAGAGAAAACATCAACTACCAATTGCAGAGAGCAAACATCAACTACCAATTGTTTAGAGAGAGAGAGAAAACATCAACTACCAATTGTTTAGAGAGAGGGAGAGAGAAAACATCAACTACCAATTGTTTAGAGAGAGAGAGAAAACATCAACTACCAATTGTTTAGAGAGAGAGAGAAAACATCAACTACCAATTGTTTAGAGAGAGAGAGAAAACATCAACTACCAATTGTTTAGAGAGAGAGAGAAAACATCAACTACCAATTGTTTAGAGAGAGAGAGAGAGCAAACATCAACTACCAATTGTTTAGAGAGAGAGAGAAACATCAACTACCAATTGTTTAGAGAGAGAGAGAAAACATCAACTACCAATTGTTTAGAGAGAGGGAGAGAGAAAACATCAACTACCAATTGTTTAGAGAGAGAGAAACATCAACTACCAATTGTTTAGAGAGAGAGAAACATCAACTACCAATTGTTTAGAGAGAGCAAACATCAACTACCAATTGTTTAGAGAGAGAGAGAGAGAGAGAGAAAACATCAACTACCAATTGTTTAGAGAGAGAGAGAAAACATCAACTACCAATTGTTTAGAGAGAGAGAGAGAGAGAGAAAAACATCAACTACCAATTGTTTAGAGAGAGAGAGAAAACATCAACTACCAATTGTTTAGAGAGAGAGAGAGAGAGAGAAACATCAACTACCAATTGTTTAGAGAGAGAGAGAAAACATCAACTACCAATTGTGTAGAGAGAGAGAGCAAACATCAACTACCAATTGTTTAGAGAGAGAGAGAGAAAACATCAACTACCAATTGTTTAGAGAGAGGGAGAAAACATCAACTACCAATTGTTTAGAGAGAGGGAGAGAGAAAACATCAACTACCAATTGTTTAGAGAGAGAAAACATCAACTACCAATTGTTAGAGAGAGAGAGAAACATCAACTACCAATTGTTTAGAGAGAGAGAGAGAGAAAACATCAACTACCAATTGTTTAGAGAGAGAGAGAGAAAACATCAACTACCAATTGTTTAGAGAGAGAGAGAGAGAGAGAAAACATCAACTACCAATTGTTTAGAGAGAGAGAGAGAGAAAACATCAACTACCAATTGTGTAGAGAGAGAGCAAACATCAACTACCAATTGTGTAGAGAGAGAGAGAGAGAGCAAACATCAACTACCAACTGTGTAGAGAGAGAGAGAGCAAACATCAACTACCAATTGTGTAGAGAGAGAGAGCAAACATCAACTACCAATTGTTTAGAGAGAGAGAGAAAACATCAACTACCAATTGTTTAGAGAGAGCAAACATCAACTACCAATTGTTTAGAGAGAGAGAGAGAAAACATCAACTACCAATTGTTTAGAGAGAGAGAGAAAACATCAACTACCAATTGTTTAGAGAGAGAGAGAGAGAGAAAACATCAACTACCAATTGTTTAGAGAGAGAGAGAAAACATCAACTACCAATTGTTTAGAGAGAGAGAGAGAAAACATCAACTACCAATTGTATAGAGCAAACATCAACTACCAATTGTTTAGAGAGAGAGAGAAAACATCAACTACCAATTGTTTAGAGAGAGGGAGAGAGAAACATCAACTACCAATTGTTTAGAGAGAGAGAGAAAACATCAACTACCAATTGTTTAGAGAGAGAGAGAAAACATCAACTACCAATTGTTTAGAGAGAGAGAGAAAACATCAACTACCAATTGTTTAGAGAGAGAGAGAAAACATCAACTACCAATTGTGTAGAGAGAGAGAGAGAGCAAACATCAACTACCAATTGTTTAGAGAGAGAGAGAAAACATCAACTACCAATTGTTTAGAGAGAGAGAGAAAACATCAACTACCAATTGTTTAGAGAGAGAGAGAGAGAAACATCAACTACCAATTGTTTAGAGAGAGAAAACATCAACTACCAATTGTTTAGAGAGAGAGAAAACATCAACTACCAATTGTTTAGAGAGAGAGAAACATCAACTACCAATTGTTTAGAGAGAGAGAGAGAGAGAGAGAGAAAACATCAACTACCAATTGTTTAGAGAGAGAGAGAAAACATCAACTACCAATTGTTTAGAGAGAGAGAGAGAGAGAAAACATCAACTACCAATTGTTTAGAGAGAGAGAGAAAACATCAACTACCAATTGTTTAGAGAGAGAGAGAGAGAGAGAGAGAGAAAACATCAACTACCAATTGTTTAGAGAGAGAGAGAGAAAACATCAACTACCAATTGTTTAGAGAGAGAGAGAAACATCAACTACCAATTGTTTAGAGAGAGAGAGAAAACATCAACTACCAATTGTTTAGAGAGAGAGAGAAAACATCAACTACCAATTGTTTAGAGAGAGAGAGAGAGAGAGAAAAACATCAACTACCAATTGTTTAGAGAGAGAGAGAAAACATCAACTACCAATTGTTTAGAGAGAGAGAGAAAACATCAACTACCAATTGCAGAGAGCAAACATCAACTACCAATTGTTTAGAGAGAGAGAGAAAACATCAACTACCAATTGTTTAGAGAGAGGGAGAGAGAAACATCAACTACCAATTGTTTAGAGAGAGAGAGAAAACATCAACTACCAATTGTTTAGAGAGAGAGAGAAAACATCAACTACCAATTGTTTAGAGAGAGAGAGAAAACATCAACTACCAATTGTTTAGAGAGAGAGAGAAAACATCAACTACCAATTGCGTAGAGAGAGAGAGAGCAAACATCAACTACCAATTGTTTAGAGAGAGAGAGAAAACATCAACTACCAATTGTTTAGAGAGAGAGAGAAAACATCAACTACCAATTGTTTAGAGAGAGGGAGAGAGAAAACATCAACTACCAATTGTTTAGAGAGAGAAAACATCAACTACCAATTGTTTAGAGAGAGAAAACATCAACTACCAATTGTTTAGAGAGAGCAAACATCAACTACCAATTGTTTAGAGAGAGAGAGAGAGAGAGAAAACATCAACTACCAATTGTTTAGAGAGAGAGAGAAAACATCAACTACCAATTGTTTAGAGAGAGAGAGAGAGAGAGAGAGAGAGAGAGAGAGAAAACATCAACTACCAATTGTTTAGAGAGAGAGAGAGAAAACATCAACTACCAATTGTTTAGAGAGAGAGAGAAAACATCAACTACCAATTGTTTAGAGAGAGAGAGAAAACATCAACTACCAATTGCGTAGAGAGAGAGCAAACATCAACTACCAATTGTTTAGAGAGAGAGAGAAAACATCAACTACCAATTGTTTAGAGAGAGGGAGAGAGAAAACATCAACTACCAATTGTTTAGAGAGAGAGAGAAAACATCAACTACCAATTGTTTAGAGAGAGAGAGAAAACATCAACTACCAATTGTTTAGAGAGAGAGAGAAAACATCAACTACCAATTGTTTAGAGAGAGAGAGAAAACATCAACTACCAATTGCGTAGAGAGAGAGAGCAAACATCAACTACCAATTGTTTAGAGAGAGAGAGAGAAAACATCAACTACCAATTGTTTAGAGAGAGGAGAAAACATCAACTACCAATTGTTTAGAGAGAGGGAGAGAGAAAACATCAACTACCAATTGTTTAGAGAGAGAAAACATCAACTACCAATTGTTAAGAGAGAGAAAACATCAACTACCAATTGTTTAGAGAGAGAGAGAGAGAGAAAACATCAACTACCAATTGTTTAGAGAGAGGGAGAGAGAAAACATCAACTACCAATTGTTTAGAGAGAGAGAGAGAGAGAGAAAACATCAACTACCAATTGTTTAGAGAGAGGGAGAGAGAAAACATCAACTACCAATTGTGTAGAGAGAGAGCAAACATCAACTACCAATTGTGTAGAGAGAGAGAGAGAGAGCAAACATCAACTACCAACTGTGTAGAGAGAGAGAGCAAACATCAACTACCAACTGTGTAGAGAGAGAGAGCAAACATCAACTACCAATTGTTTAGAGAGAGAGAGAAAACATCAACTACCAATTGTTTAGAGAGAGCAAACATCAACTACCAATTGTTTAGAGAGAGAAAGAGAAAATCAACTACCAATTGTTTAGAGAGAGAGAGAAAACATCAACTACCAATTGTTTAGAGAGAGAGAGAGAGAGAAAAACATCAACTACCAATTGTTTAGAGAGAGAGAGAAAACATCAACTACCAATTGTTTAGAGAGAGAGAGAGAAAACATCAACTACCAATTGCATAGAGCAAACATCAACTACCAATTGTTTAGAGAGAGAGAGAAAACATCAACTACCAATTGTTTAGAGAGAGGGAGAGAGAAAACATCAACTACCAATTGTTTAGAGAGAGAGAGAAAACATCAACTACCAATTGTTTAGAGAGAGAGAGAAAACATCAACTACCAATTGTTTAGAGAGAGAGAGAAAACATCAACTACCAATTGTTTAGAGAGAGAGAGAAAACATCAACTACCAATTGCGTAGAGAGAGAGAGAGCAAACATCAACTACCAATTGTTTAGAGAGAGAGAGAAAACATCAACTACCAATTGTTTAGAGAGAGGAGAAAACATCAACTACCAATTGTTTAGAGAGAGGGAGAGAGAAACATCAACTACCAATTGTTTAGAGAGAGAAAACATCAACTACCAATTGTTTAGAGAGAGAAAACATCAACTACCAATTGTTTAGAGAGAGCAAACATCAACTACCAATTGTTTAGAGAGAGAGAGAGAGAGAGAGAAAACATCAACTACCAATTGTTTAGAGAGAGAGAGAAAACATCAACTACCAATTGTTTAGAGAGAGAGAGAGAGAGAGAGAGAAAACATCAACTACCAATTGTTTAGAGAGAGAGAGAGAAAACATCAACTACCAATTGTTTAGAGAGAGAGAGAAAACATCAACTACCAATTGTTTAGAGAGAGAGAGAAAACATCAACTACCAATTGCGTAGAGAGAGAGCAAACATCAACTACCAATTGTTTAGAGAGAGAGAGAAAACATCAACTACCAATTGTTTAGAGAGAGGGAGAGAGAAAACATCAACTACCAATTGTTTAGAGAGAGAGAGAAAACATCAACTACCAATTGTTTAGAGAGAGAGAGAAAACATCAACTACCAATTGTTTAGAGAGAGAGAGAAAACATCAACTACCAATTGTTTAGAGAGAGAGAGAAAACATCAACTACCAATTGCGTAGAGAGAGAGAGCAAACATCAACTACCAATTGTTTAGAGAGAGAGAGAGAAAACATCAACTACCAATTGTTTAGAGAGAGGAGAAAACATCAACTACCAATTGTTTAGAGAGAGAAAAACATCAACTACCAATTGTTTAGAGAGAGAAAACATCAACTACCAATTGTTTAGAGAGAGAGAGAGAGAAAACATCAACTACCAATTGTTTAGAGAGAGGGAGAGAGAAAACATCAACTACCAATTGTTTAGAGAGAGAGAGAGAGAGAGAGAAAACATCAACTACCAATTGTTTAGAGAGAGGGAGAGAGAAAACATCAACTACCAATTGTGTAGAGAGAGAGCAAACATCAACTACCAATTGTGTAGAGAGAGAGAGAGAGAGCAAACATCAACTACCAACTGTGTAGAGAGAGAGAGCAAACATCAACTACCAACTGTGTAGAGAGAGAGAGAGAGAGAGCAAACATCAACTACCAATTGTGTAGAGAGAGAGAGCAAACATCAACTACCAACTGTGTAGAGAGAGAGAGCAAACATCAACTACCAATTGTGTAGAGAGAGAGAGAGAGAGCAAACATCAACTACCAACTGTGTAGAGAGAGAGAACAAACATCAACTACCAATTGTGTAGAGAGAGAGAGAGAGAGAGAGAGCAAACATCAACTACCAACTGTGTAGAGAGAGAGAGAGCAAACATCAACTACCAACTGTGTAGAGAGAGAGAGAGCAAACATCAACTACCAACTGTGTAGAGAGAGAGAGCAAACATCAACTACCAATTGTGTAGAGAGAGAGAGAGCAAACATCAACTACCAATTGTGTAGAGAGAGAGAGCAAACATCAACTACCAATGTGTAGAGAGAGAGAGCAAACATCAACTACCAACTGTGTAGAGAGAGAGAGAGAGCAAACATCAACTACCAATTGTGTAGAGAGAGAGAGAGCAAACATCAACTACCAACTGTGTAGAGAGAGAGAGAGAGAGCAAACATCAACTACCAACTGTGTAGAGAGAGAGAGCAAACATCAACTACCAACTGTGTAGAGAGAGAGAGAGCAAACATCAACTACCAATTGTTTAGAGAGAGAGAGAGAGAGAGAAACATCAACTACCAATTGTTTAGAGAGAGAGAGAGAGAAAACATCAACTACCAATTGTTTAGAGAGAGAGAGAAAACAACTACCAATTGTTTAGAGAGAGAGAGAGAAAACATCAACTACCAATTGCGTAGAGCAAACATCAACTACCAATTGTTTAGAGAGAGAGAGAAAACATCAACTACCAATTGTTTAGAGAGAGAAAGAGAAAACATCAACTACCAATTGTTTAGAGAGAGAGAGAAAACATCAACTACCAATTGTTTAGAGAGAGAGAGAGAGAGAGAAACATCAACTACCAATTGTTTAGAGAGAGAGAGAAAACATCAACTACCAATTGTTTAGAGAGAGAGAGAGAAAACATCAACTACCAATTGCATAGAGCAAACATCAACTACCAATTGTTTAGAGAGAGAGAGAAAACATCAACTACCAATTGTTTAGAGAGAGGGAGAGAGAAAACATCAACTACCAATTGTTTAGAGAGAGAGAGAAAACATCAACTACCAATTGTTTAGAGAGAGAGAGAAAACATCAACTACCAATTGTTTAGAGAGAGAGAGAAAACATCAACTACCAATTGTTTAGAGAGAGAGAGAAAACATCAACTACCAATTGTTTAGAGAGAGAGAGAGCAAACATCAACTACCAATTGTTTAGAGAGAGAGAGAAAACATCAACTACCAATTGTTTAGAGAGAGGGAGAAAACATCAACTACCAATTGTTTAGAGAGAGGAGAGAGAAAACATCAACTACCAATTGTTTAGAGAGAGAAAACATCAACTACCAATTGTTTAGAGAGAGAAAACATCAACTACCAATTGTTTAGAGAGAGCAAACATCAACTACCAATTGTTTAGAGAGAGAGAGAGAGAGAGAAAAATCAACTACCAATTGTTTAGAGAGAGAGAGAAAACATCAACTACCAATTGTTTAGAGAGAGAGAGAGAGAGAAACATCAACTACCAATTGTTTAGAGAGAGAGAGAGAAACATCAACTACCAATTGTTTAGAGAGAGAGAGAAAACATCAACTACCAATTGCGTAGAGAGAGAGCAAACATCAACTACCAATTGTTTAGAGAGAGAGAGAAAACATCAACTACCAATTGTTTAGAGAGAGGGAGAGAGAAAACATCAACTACCAATTGTTTAGAGAGAGAGAGAAAACATCAACTACCAATTGTTTAGAGAGAGAGAGAAAACATCAACTACCAATTGTTTAGAGAGAGAGAGAAAACATCAACTACCAATTGTTTAGAGAGAGAGAGAAAACATCAACTACCAATTGCGTAGAGAGAGAGAGCAAACATCAACTACCAATTGTTTAGAGAGAGAGAGAGAAAACATCAACTACCAATTGTTTAGAGAGAGGGAGAAAACATCAACTACCAATTGTTTAGAGAGAGGGAGAGAGAAAACATCAACTACCAATTGTTTAGAGAGAGAAAACATCAACTACCAATTGTTAGAGAGAGAGAAAACATCAACTACCAATTGTTTAGAGAGAGAGAGAGAGAGAAAACATCAACTACCAATTGTTTAGAGAGAGGGAGAGAGAAAACATCAACTACCAATTGTTTAGAGAGAGAGAGAGAGAGAGAAAACATCAACTACCAATTGTTTAGAGAGAGAGAGAGAGAGCAAACATCAACTACCAATTGTGTAGAGAGAGAGAGAGCAAACATCAACTACCAATTGTGTAGAGAGAGAGAGAAAACATCAACTACCAATTGTTTAGAGAGAGAGAGAAAACATCAACTACCAATTGTTTAGAGAGAGCAAACATCAACTACCAATTGTTTAGAGAGAGAGAGAGAAAACATCAACTACCAATTGTTTAGAGAGAGAGAGAAACATCAACTACCAATTGTTTAGAGAGAGAGAGAGAGAAAAACATCAACTACCAATTGTTTAGAGAGAGAGAGAAAACATCAACTACCAATTGTTTAGAGAGAGAGAGAGAAAACATCAACTACCAATTGTAGAGAGCAAACATCAACTACCAATTGTTTAGAGAGAGAGAGAAAACATCAACTACCAATTGTTTAGAGAGAGAGAGAGAAAACATCAACTACCAATTGTTTAGAGAGAGAGAGAAAACATCAACTACCAATTGTTTAGAGAGAGAGAGAAAACATCAACTACCAATTGTTTAGAGAGAGAGAGAAAACATCAACTACCAATTGTTTAGAGAGAGAGAGAAAACATCAACTACCAATTGTGTAGAGAGAGAGAGCAAACATCAACTACCAATTGTTTAGAGAGAGAGAGAAAACATCAACTACCAATTGTTTAGAGAGAGAGCAAACATCAACTACCAATTGTTTAGAGAGAGAAAGAGAAAACATCAACTACCAATTGTTTAGAGAGAGAGAGAAAACATCAACTACCAATTGTTTAGAGAGAGAGAGAGAGAGAAAACATCAACTACCAATTGTTTAGAGAGAGAGAGAAAACATCAACTACCAATTGTTTAGAGAGAGAGAGAGAAAACATCAACTACCAATTGCATAGAGCAAACATCAACTACCAATTGTTTAGAGAGAGAGAGAAAACATCAACTACCAATTGTTTAGAGAGAGGGAGAGAGAAAACATCAACTACCAATTGTTTAGAGAGAGAGAGAAAACATCAACTACCAATTGTTTAGAGAGAGAGAGAAAACATCAACTACCAATTGTTTAGAGAGAGAGAGAAAACATCAACTACCAATTGTTTAGAGAGAGAGAGAAAACATCAACTACCAATTGTGTAGAGAGAGAGAGAGCAAACATCAACTACCAATTGTTTAGAGAGAGAGAGAAAACATCAACTACCAATTGTTTAGAGAGAGAGAGAAAACATCAACTACCAATTGTTTAGAGAGAGGGAGAGAGAAAACATCAACTACCAATTGTTTAGAGAGAGAAAACATCAACTACCAATTGTTTAGAGAGAGAAAACATCAACTACCAATTGTTTAGAGAGAGCAAACATCAACTACCAATTGTTTAGAGAGAGAGAGAGAGAGAGAGAAAACATCAACTACCAATTGTTTAGAGAGAGAGAGAAAACATCAACTACCAATTGTTTAGAGAGAGAGAGAGAGAGAGAGAAAAACATCAACTACCAATTGTTTAGAGAGAGAGAGAGAAAACATCAACTACCAATTGTTTAGAGAGAGAGAGAAAACATCAACTACCAATTGTTTAGAGAGAGAGAGAAAACATCAACTACCAATTGCGTAGAGAGAGAGCAAACATCAACTACCAATTGTTTAGAGAGAGAGAGAAAACATCAACTACCAATTGTTTAGAGAGAGGGAGAGAGAAAACATCAACTACCAATTGTTTAGAGAGAGAGAGAAAACATCAACTACCAATTGTTTAGAGAGAGAGAGAAAACATCAACTACCAATTGTTTAGAGAGAGAGAGAAAACATCAACTACCAATTGTTTAGAGAGAGAGAGAAAACATCAACTACCAATTGCGTAGAGAGAGAGAGCAAACATCAACTACCAATTGTTTAGAGAGAGAGAGAGAAAACATCAACTACCAATTGTTTAGAGAGAGGGAGAAAACATCAACTACCAATTGTTTAGAGAGAGGGAGAGAGAAAACATCAACTACCAATTGTTTAGAGAGAGAAAACATCAACTACCAATTGTTTAGAGAGAGAAAACATCAACTACCAATTGTTTAGAGAGAGAGAGAGAGAGAAACATCAACTACCAATTGTTTAGAGAGAGGGAGAGAGAAAACATCAACTACCAATTGTTTAGAGAGAGAGAGAGAGAGAAAACATCAACTACCAATTGTTTAGAGAGAGGGAGAGAGAAAACATCAACTACCAATTGTGTAGAGAGAGAGCAAACATCAACTACCAATTGTGTAGAGAGAGAGAGAGAGAGCAAACATCAACTACCAATGTGTAGAGAGAGAGAGCAAACATCAACTACCAACTGTGTAGAGAGAGAGAGAGAGAGAGCAAACATCAACTACCAATTGTGTAGAGAGAGAGAGCAAACATCAACTACCAATTGTGTAGAGAGAGAGAGCAAACATCAACTACCAATTGTGTAGAGAGAGAGAGAGCAAACATCAACTACCAATGTGTAGAGAGAGAGAACAAACATCAACTACCAATGTGTAGAGAGAGAGAGAGAGAGAGAGAGCAAACATCAACTACCAATTGTTTAGAGAGAGAGAGAGAAAACATCAACTACCAATTGTTTAGAGAGAGAGAGAGAGAGAGAAAAACATCAACTACCAATTGTTTAGAGAGAGAGAGAGAAAACATCAACTACCAATTGTGTAGAGAGAGAGCAAACATCAACTACCAATTGTGTAGAGAGAGAGAGAGAGAGCAAACATCAACTACCAATTGTGTAGAGAGAGAGAGAGCAAACATCAACTACCAATTGTGTAGAGAGAGAGAGCAAACATCAACTACCAATTGTTTAGAGAGAGAGAGAAAACATCAACTACCAATTGTTTAGAGAGAGCAAACATCAACTACCAATTGTTTAGAGAGAGAGAGAGAAAACATCAACTACCAATTGTTTAGAGAGAGAGAGAAAACATCAACTACCAATTGTTTAGAGAGAGAGAGAGAGAGAAAACATCAACTACCAATTGTTTAGAGAGAGAGAGAAAACATCAACTACCAATTGTTTAGAGAGAGAGAGAGAAACATCAACTACCAATTGCATAGAGAGAAACATCAACTACCAATTGTTTAGAGAGAGAGAGAAAACATCAACTACCAATTGTTTAGAGAGAGGGAGAGAGAAAACATCAACTACCAATTGTTTAGAGAGAGAGAGAAAACATCAACTACCAATTGTTTAGAGAGAGAGAGAAAACATCAACTACCAATTGTTTAGAGAGAGAGAGAGAAAACATCAACTACCAATTGTTTAGAGAGAGAGAGAAAACATCAACTACCAATTGCGTAGAGAGAGAGAGAGCAAACATCAACTACCAATTGTTTAGAGAGAGAGAGAAAACATCAACTACCAATTGTTTAGAGAGAGGGAGAAAACATCAACTACCAATTGTTTAGAGAGAGGGAGAGAGAAAACATCAACTACCAATTGTTTAGAGAGAGAAAACATCAACTACCAATTGTTTAGAGAGAGAAAACATCAACTACCAATTGTTTAGAGAGAGCAAACATCAACTACCAATTGTTTAGAGAGAGAGAGAGAGAGAGAAAACATCAACTACCAATTGTTTAGAGAGAGAGAGAAAACATCAACTACCAATTGTTTAGAGAGAGAGAGAGAGAGAGAGAAAACATCAACTACCAATTGTTTAGAGAGAGAGAGAGAAAACATCAACTACCAATTGTTTAGAGAGAGAGAGAAAACATCAATTACCAATTGTTTAGAGAGAGAGAGAAAACATCAACTACCAATTGCGTAGAGAGAGAGCAAACATCAACTACCAATTGTTTAGAGAGAGAGAGAAAACATCAACTACCAATTGTTTAGAGAGAGGGAGAGAGAAAACATCAACTACCAATTGTTTAGAGAGAGAGAGAAAACATCAACTACCAATTGTTTAGAGAGAGAGAGAAAACATCCACTACCAATTGTTTAGAGAGAGAGAGAAAACATCAACTACCAATTGTTTAGAGAGAGAGAGAAAACATCAACTACCAATTGCGTAGAGAGAGAGAGCAAACATCAACTACCAATTGTTTAGAGAGAGAGAGAGAAAACATCAACTACCAATTGTTTAGAGAGAGGGAGAAAACATCAACTACCAATTGTTTAGAGAGAGGGAGAGAGAAAACATCAACTACCAATTGTTTAGAGAGAGAAAACATCAACTACCAATTGTTAAGAGAGAGAAAACATCAACTACCAATTGTTTAGAGAGAGAGAGAGAGAGAAAACATCAACTACCAATTGTTTAGAGAGAGGGAGAGAGAAAACATCAACTACCAATTGTTTAGAGAGAGAGAGAGAGAGAGAGAAAACATCAACTACCAATTGTTTAGAGAGAGGGAGAGAGAAAACATCAACTACCAATTGTGTAGAGAGAGAGCAAACATCAACTACCAATTGTGTAGAGAGAGAGAGAGAGAGCAAACATCAACTACCAACTGTGTAGAGAGAGAGAGCAAACATCAACTACCAACTGTGTAGAGAGAGAGAGAGAGAGAGAGCAAACATCAACTACCAATTGTGTAGAGAGAGAGAGCAAACATCAACTACCAACTGTGTAGAGAGAGAGAGCAAACATCAACTACCAATTGTGTAGAGAGAGAGAGAGAGCAAACATCAACTACCAACTGTGTAGAGAGAGAGAACAAACATCAACTACCAACTGTGTAGAGAGAGAGAGAGAGAGAGAGAGAGAGCAAACATCAACTACCAATGTGTAGAGAGAGAGAGAGCAAACATCAACTACCAACTGTGTAGAGAGAGAGAGAGCAAACATCAACTACCAACTGTGTAGAGAGAGAGAGCAAACATCAACTACCAATTGTGTAGAGAGAGAGAGAGCAAACATCAACTACCAACTGTGTAGAGAGAGAGAGCAAACATCAACTACCAACTGTGTAGAGAGAGAGAGCAAACATCAACTACCAACTGTGTAGAGAGAGAGAGAGAGCAAACATCAACTACCAATTGTTTAGAGAGAGAGAGAGCAAACATCAACTACCAATTGTTTAGAGAGAGAGAGAGAGAGCAAACATCAACTACCAACTGTGTAGAGAGAGAGAGAAAACATCAACTACCAATTGTGTAGAGAGAGAGAGAGAAACATCAACTACCAATTGTTTAGAGAGAGAGAGAGAGAGAAAACATCAACTACCAATTGTTTAGAGAGAGAGAGAGAGAAAACATCAACTACCAATTGTTTAGAGAGAGAGAGAAAACAACTACCAATTGTTTAGAGAGAGAGAGAGAAAACATCAACTACCAATTGCGTAGAGCAAACATCAACTACCAATTGTTTAGAGAGAGAGAGAAAACATCAACTACCAATTGTTTAGAGAGAGAGAGAGAAAACATCAACTACCAATTGTTTAGAGAGAGAGAGCAAACATCAACTACCAATTGTTTAGAGAGAGAGAGAAAACATCAACTACCAATTGTTTAGAGAGAGAGAGAAAACATCAACTACCAATTGTTTAGAGAGAGAGAGAGAAAACATCAACTACCAATTGTTTAGAGAGA
>JAVIAB010000097.1:0-67099 GCA_032433765.1 Megaustenia siamemsis
ATGCCATATGCCCTACCAATACAATATAGATCTAAAGGTTTCTAAAGGTGAATACATGTAATGAAGAGATTGATCTGTTGAAAGGATCAACTCGGTAAGCAATTGCATATACTAATGAAATCATCACGAAAAATGATTTATGGATAATCATAATGTAGAGGAAAGTTTTAAATGTAACAGAACAAGTGAAGAATGCAGTTAATGAAATAGATACAAAATAAATGTAAATGAAAATATTTCAAAATATTCGTCATCATTGGCAGATACAGATAGGTATATCGACTAAATGTTCAATAGTAGAGTTAAAATAGGTAGGCGCTCATGTTGGATTCATAAAAGATGTATGATGTTGTCTGGAGTAACAAATAGTGTTAACAGAACCAAGATGTTCTAAAATCATTCAAAAAAAGGTAGGTGTGCAAGGATTTATTGAGTCAGAATGTCTCTATGAGAGTCCACAAGCAACGGATGATTATGCCTGGATTAATTTGGCAAAATAAATGTCATGCTAGAATTTTACAAAAAAATATTCCTTGTTCTATTATTTTATATACATTAAAGTTATATATAAATTATATATATCTATATATATATATATATATATATATATATATATATATATATATATATATATGGCCCTTTTCGTCTTGTCAGCGGTCTAGTGGAGGCTATTGCGTATTTTTTTTGAGGTATTGTTTTTGCCGAACAGCTTCTCTCGTGGCTAATTCTACCAATGTTGACATTTAACACACGCGGCACATAATGAACAGGTCAGGCTCGCTGGTCCACAGGGTTTACCATCCTTTTTCATGAGTCTCTTCTCTTCTAAGTCCTGTCTTAAACAGTCTCAAATGTTGTTTATACCGTTCCTTATACGTGCTCCATGATGTGCAATCACTTGCCAGATGTTGCCAGTCGTTTCACAGATGGAGAAGTCTTTCAGAGATGATTTGCAGATATCTCTATATCGTAGTTTAGGTCTGCCGATTTGTCGTTTTCCATGTTTTAGCTCGCCATATAGTATTTGCTAGGAATGCGTTTTTCTTCCATCCGTTGGACATGCCCCAGCCATCTTAGCCTTCGACTTCTGAGCATCGACATGATTGTTAGGGTCTTAGCACGTTGCAGGACAGTTAAGTTGGTTATTTTGTCCTGCCATTTGATGTGCATTATTTTGCGGAGACATCGCATGTGGAAGACATTTAGTCTTTTTTCCTGGTTTGAGTATGTTGTCCAGGTTTCGGATCCATATAGTAGGTGCTAAGGACACATGTTTGATATATTAGGAGTTTAGTCTTTCGAGTTAGTTTCGTGTTGTTCCATGCCCTTTTTGTGAGTTTGCCGAAGGTCGTAGCTGCCTACCAATTCGACAGTTTATTTCTTCATCAAGAGAGATGGTTTGCGTAACAGTGGATCCAAGATATGTAAATTAAATAAATTATAGATATAGATTATATTGCTAGAATCCATAGAATTCAAAATGTTTGAGTCATTAATACGAGACCTTCAGTATCCAAGTATATCACTTCATCTTAAATAAAAATTGTTCTGTGATGTTACCTTCATTAAATAACTCAATAACTCAATAACTAAAGACCTTATTTATACGGAAATATTTGAGGTAATTCTTTTGTTGCTTTTTCATTTCTTCAAATTTCTACTTTAACCATCCTTCCTTTGTTTCACTGCATTTGTTTTTGATCTCTTTGTGCAATATTTGTATGTCCGTTCTTCTTTCTTATGTTTTGTCCTTCGTCCTTAGTTATAATATTTCTTCTGTCATTCATTTCTTTTTGTTGATTCTTTTAGTCACAGATATTACTTCTTTTCATGTTTGTTGAATCGATTGTTTAAGCATTTCCCAATCATAATTTTTTGGCAATGTAATGAGAAGAGAAGAACTTGAATATATTGTAAAAACTGGGATAATTGAGGAACGAAAAGAGACAGAGGGAAGCATAGAGAAAGGATACAAGACAGCTTAAGAGAATGGCTTGGCAGAAACGTCAACAACAGAAATGATAAATAACTGTCGTGATCGAAAGTTGTGGAGAGACATGATCACCTCGCCAGCAGGCCCGGTACTTGATGATGATGAAGCATTGCCAACTGCTCCTCAATGTCCTGTATTTTATCAATAGCATTATATCTATTTTGTACTATCGTTTTGTATTTATCACTCATCTCTCTATCTACACTAAGCATATCTAGTCTAATTTTATATTTCTTGGGGATTTCAGTTTCTTCCGCAGTTTTCTTCTAATCTTTCTAACTACTGGAACATGTCACTATTGCAATATGCTCCTGGCCTTGTTTTAACAGATGTTAGCCCATTTTTGAATATTCTCTGTACTAGTACATTTTTCCCCCACACAATTAGCGACAATATTTTTTGTATTAATCACACAACCAAATAGCGGATATTGACGTAACAACGAACTATAATTGTTATTTCATCTTCATTTTCTACTTACTGCAGATATTTAATCCCTGCCTATTTAACATTTTTTGATTTCAAGCAGTGTTAAAAGTGCCTATTGTTTCCGTTATTCTAAGCCCGTTTATTTCGTAAATGAGAAACTTCGCAACCGAGGGAAGATGCAAACAGCGAAGTTAATAAGAGGTGGAGGTCATATGCTTAGAAGAAATGGAGAGAAAAAATTTGATGACGTGCCCTATAGTGCGCCAAGGTTGGACTGTGAAAGAGGTGCTGAGGGAGGTGGGGTGACTTGCATGCAAGCTGTATAAAGAAGAACAGATAATAGCCGTGTAGCTTATGTGATGAATAGTGAATACGGTAGTAATGCCCATATTCGCGCACATTAATTTGGGGGTAATCTGGTCAGTATTAGTATACGCCCAAGCTGTTCTTCTTACAAAGAAATATATGGTACCTACTTATGGCTGCGGAGGAATAAAGGGGTAGGGTGTGGCGTTCGAACTCAATCTCCTTTCTTAGAGGTCTAATTCACTAACAACTGATTTGCTAAGGCTCTCATGAAACAAGGGAACAAGTGAGAAAAATATCATGGGCCCACCCAGTATACCCTGCCATGAACGGTCACAATCTAAGTGAAGGAACCCGGTTGTTGGACTACAAGACACCACAAAGCGTGCAGGTCGGTACTGACTGTCGTGTCAGGTTCCAATCAATGAAAGCCAAACAAATAATAAATTAAAATAGAATTTATTAAGTGATTACTAAAATAGATGGGGATTACATCAATGTTCTTCCAGTTATAATTACGCTGCTGTCACTTAAATCAGGGCAATAAATAATTTATAACAAATTATTTCTGCTCGTTTCCGACTAAAACATATTTTGGCTTCTATCAAACATAACATTATTTAAAACAAAATGGAGTGTACCAGAATAGAAATATCATTTTTATATATCAGGAAGTGACTTTGGGGGGGGGGGAAAGATAAATACGTAAATGTAATACTGGTCTGAACATTAAATGGTTGGAAGGGGGATTTGTATTAGTAAAAAAAAACGTATGTTCTAATATGAATTTGCAGTTGCGAAAATGCCATTGTTGGTATTACTGTACAGGCCCTGTGATAGTCTATCACAACAGCATTAAGTATGGGAATGTTTCTATATGTTTATTGATTACATCGAAAGGTTGGCTATAACAGTGAGGATAGTAAATTGATACTCTAGGAAACAACCAATCATTGGATGCACTTCTGCAATAAAAACTTAAAGCAGGAATACTGAACACTTTACTATTTGCTGACGTAATATGGTTTATCTACCTCGCAAGAAAAGAAACATGTTGAACACTTTAAATGCGCTATTGACTCGTCATATATAAGCTCAAAATATTTTGGGCAGATAAACCAACGAACAATAAAGAGCTAGATCATGCTTGGTTAAACAGTGGTAATTATACTGATATAAATATAGATATATATTCTGCCTGCTGACGCAGATCGTTGTGTGTTTCTCATGACGAGACAGCATGTTGTTCTGTCTGCTTTGATGTAAAGACGGATCTAACCAGACAGAACATTCTATTTGACTTCTACACTAACCGTTACACAACTGTAAAGCAGTTCTGGGCATCTACAATCATGGACAACTCTATTAAGATATGTCTATAGTCTGGTACAACTAGCGACGAATCTAACAGGTTTATAAATCACCTTCATTAACAGTTCATAGCATACTCAAACACTCCATAGTGAAATATATAAATCTACAACTGCAACTCAGTAACATCTAAATGGCTGTCTCTAACACAACTTAAAGTTCTTTAAATTGTTTGAGATGGACCGAAACGTTTACACCATGTCTTGATAGCTTCAGATTTATAACTGTTTGGCTGGTCTTTCTACTTCATTTCTAGCACCTATTCTATCATTTATCTATATTTATAGCACCTTTCATTCATTCTTCATTAATTCTGGTATTTAGCCACTCTCTCCAGGTGGTATCCGTCTCGCTGTCGCAAATTCCTGAGCTGAACCTTACTTCGTGTCGCATTGAGACACCATCGACAGTTGATTTATTCAGGACCCTAGCATATCCAGTCGAGTTTTGTCACGTGATGAACCTAACCATACGATCACGAGACATCCTTCAAACTGACCAGTGCTCAGCATGGATGAGTAACCTAACGTCTCATTCACTTCACTTATTAACACTATTATTTCCCACTCGCCTAGTACACTGTGTAAACCATCTAAAACCCTAGATATGTTCACAGTAAAAGTAGTATCATTATCAACAAGTAAGGTTGTGTAGATTTGGCGGTGTTATGGTTATGGTTAGTCGAAGGCCCCGGTATCACTTCAACAAATTAAAATCCATAATTGCTCAACCACCCGTCCCAGTGGAATCATCCGAAATAAGATCTCATCTAAATGAAGAATCCAAACAAAGAAAAAGCAGTTGCAATCCCATCACAGCAGCTAGAGCACACGCCAAAAGACATAAGGAAAAGTGGCACCGGAAGTGAACGCAGCTGAATGCGTTCTTCTTCCTACGATATCATCATTCATCGCAAGTAACGGTGGCATCAAATAAGTTGACGTCAAACTGTCACGTGCACACAACAGAAGAAATGACAACTTGTGGCAAGATCCTCTCTAATGCGCTGAATCATTTCTCTTTCAAGACTGAAAGGAACCCATTGCTTCTGTGTTCAGTCAACATTTGTAATAGTTAGCACCTAATTACCCGCTACTTGTGTTTCTGTCAAAGACGCGACGTCCTCCTGTCAGAATAGTCTTGTCCACATTAAAGTTCGACCAAGATAAAGAAACATTAGCCCTTTATATCCGTTGTGTTGTCCTGTCGTGGATGTCGTCCTAATGATCAACTTGCAACAATACTCTCCCAACTTGTAGCAGATAAGCTAGCAGGTCAAGTATTACCAGCAAATATATATATTTTTCTTAAATTGCAAGAATGCTCTGAGGGATATTATAAGAAAGACTGCAGCGAGAAATGCCCACAATTCTGTAAACATGCGACAGAAGAAAGGGGAAATGCTGTCATGCCTCCAGAATCGTGAAGGACAATATTGTGAAGGTAAAATAAGACCATTAATATAGTTCATTTATTTGGCTTCATTCACACAGTCATTCACGACACTATTGTCACAATCCGCCATTAGTGTCGGTAACGAGGGTTAGTCGACAAGGCGACTTTAGATAATAATTCTCTTACACTATATATATACATATACATATATATCTATTTACATTTGCAAAATGGCTACTCAGAAGTCTATAGGTACGACGTTGGAAGGGAGGAACCTGGCATGACAGTGGGTGGTGTTTAATAAAAAAGTTTTCTCACATGTGCTTTTGCATTTTTTATGTTAAAATTTGAGCATACAGGAATATTCCACTGACATTATTTTTTTTTCAAATTAGACCACTTCTGATATCATCAAACTCAGTATTATCGTCTCCTTTTGTTTGTAGTCATCAGTTTATCTGTCCTTCCACAATCTTCTATCTACAGTGCATCGTATCAGTTTTGTTGCTGACTGTTTGTAGTCATCAATCTATCTGTCCTTCCACAATCTTCTATCTACAGTGCATCGTATCAGTTTGTTGCTGACTGTTTGTAGTCATCAATCTATCTGTCTTCCACAATCTCTATCTACAGAGCATCGTATCAGTTTTGTTGCTTACTGTTTGTAGTCATCAATCTATCTGTCCTTCCACAATCTTCTATCTACAGTGCATCGTATCAGTTTTGTTGCTGACTGTTTGTAGTCATCAATCTATCTGTCCTTCCACATCTTCTATCTACAGTGCATCGTATCAGTTTTTGCTGACTGTTTGTAGTCATCAATCTATCTGTCCTTCCACAATCTTCTATCTACAGTGCATCGTATCAATTTTGTTGCTGACTGTTTGTAGTCATCAATCTATCTGTCCTTCCACAATATTCTATCTACAGTGCATCGTATCAGTTTTGTTGCTGACTGTTTGCCATGACACCAAGCTATCCAGTATTTTCTCTCTTTGTCGTCCGCAACCTCACTTTCCTTTTATTTTTCCAATTGTAACCAATATTCAAACTTGCCTCTTTTCATGATGTGCCCGACAAAATGTCGATTGCCTTTTTATATCGCTTTTTAGGAATTCCCTTTTTATGTTGTCCTCTTTGAGAATTTCTTTTCAATCTTTTTAGCTTTCAGTGAATTCTCAACGTTCTTCTGATAAGTTCCATCTTTTTAGCCTGTAAATGGTTTTTCATTTGTTTGGTCATTCTCCCTGAAGTTATTATTGTGTACAAGCATTTCACGCTCCGCACTTTATTTCAGTTTTGTCCTTGCATATTTCTGTATTGTATGATGATGATGATTGTTTCTTCGATACGATCATTACTTCTGTATTCCTACTGCATTGATAAAGACCTGTATTGTTGCCTTCTTTCACTATATCATCGTAACTACATTTCTCATGTTGTATTACTACAATGACTTACATTGTGGTGCTCATAGACGCTGAAAGGCAAATGAAGAAGGAAATAAGTACAATTCACCATTATTTAAGCGTTACACTATTTGGTATTTTCAAGTATTTTTATTTTCTATTTCCTTAATAAAAATTTATGTTGTTTGTTTCGCACGAATGTTTCTTATTTTAATATTATTTCATATACAATAATTACTGTATCATATAAAGTACATGGACTATATGAGCAAGTTAATCAACCCATCAGCAACAGAGGAGATCAATAATGCATGCAAAAATGGAAGACCGGCAAGAACACTTAATTAGACTCAATAGCACACGCACAATATACACATACACATCATAAAAAACAGAAGTCATGAATATCGCAAAAGAGAAACAGAATAACAATATAACAATACACGGCAGACTATTATCAACACGTAGAAGAATTTAAATACCTAGGAAGTCTAGTAACAAACGACAATTTACAAACAGCAGAGATAGACTCAAGATGCAACAAAGCTTGCCAAATCATTGGACATCTATCACCACTATCGTCCAACAAGGGAATAAGAATCCTTGGAGACAATTCTGGCACTAACAACACAATTTTCATCTCAACGTTGTGCTATCATTGCCATTCCTTGAACCTACCGAGATGAATGTTTTAGATGTTTACGAAACAGCCTGAGAGATAAGATCAGACATGAATAACTGAAAGAAAAGCTAGGAATAACCGTTAGAGAATACACAAGAAACAAGAAATAAAATGCGTTGGCCATGTGATAAAGCAGAAAGATAAAAAACACAAGACAACAAACCTTCAATAAACGTTGCCATAACATCAGACCCAAGACCCGACCACGATAAAGATCGACTGACGGAATATTAGATACACTAGGAAACATAACAGTAGCAGAGACAAACAGAAGGTTAAAAGACCGCAAATTATATCTCCCCCCAAACGTTGATAGGCAAATGAAGATGAAAGAAGAATAAAGAAGTGCTAACGAATTGCTGACAAGAAAAACATGTGAATCATCATTATTGTTCTTGTTATTGTACTCTTCTTGTTGACATTACCGCGATATATATACAATTCAATGTTCGTTTAATATTTTATGTAGCTTGTGTCTCTGGCAAATGGGGACCTGGTTGTAACAAGATCTGCCCTTCTCGATGTGATGGCGACTGTAACCAAACAAACAGCTACTGTAAATGTGTCAAACACTTCGCAAGATTAACGTGTTCAGGTAATTGTTAAACGTGACTATAAATTGCAACAATTTTACGTTCTTCTTTCCCTGTCTACAGGTTCGGACATGTAATATACATTTACATGCACCGAGTAATGTACCGACGTTTTCGTCTATATATTTAATACTAGATCTTGGGTGAAGCTCAAATGTCATCTATAAATCTTTTATATTTTAGTGACATTATAAGCAAATAACGGAAAATATGTTTACTGTTGAGAATACTCTGGATACCTGAAGATAACAACTGAGAACTGAAAAAGGACAGAACATAAAGAAATATAAGAAACAGATATTACATCATATATATAGCTTGTGATGTATGGAGAAAAATATGAACGTATTGTTAGGACAGTGAAATTAAGAGAAAAGAAACAGAAAGAGAACAAGAGACATAATAGATAGTTTAACAACGTGACAAGATATCAGTAGTTGAACTGATTTAAAGCATTGGCGGAAAAGATAACGAACAACTTCTGCATGTCACCTGAGCACGAATTGACTTTTGAGACCCAGGCAAGAAGTTCAAGGCAGATCAATTAACACTGAAGTTTTTTCTCCATTTCTAAGTAAGAGCAGTACGTAGCTCATTCGAGAGACATCTAGCTCCATTTATTTATTAAGTGCGGTGCTAGTCACGTCTCTCTATCAATTTAAATCTTTACAGCTGATTTCACTTGTGTTTTTTTTTATTTCCTATCAAACCATTCTTTTAAAATTTTGTGTATCTTTTCTGTCTTTTCATCCCCACTTTTATTGCAGTTGATACAATGTATTGCAGCTGATCTCTTCTCATTACATGGGTACTAAATGATGATTGTTTATTCTGATTTTGGAAATTAGTTTGTCTCGCTTTGGCCACTTTTAGGCCGGTCTTTTACTTGTGGTAGTTGTCCGTAGTATTCTCAACATTCTTCTTTAAAACCACATTTCTGTGGCCTCCAAAAATTGTCCTTTCTGGTTGCCTTTTGTCGATGATTCACATCCATACCACAAGACTTGCTCCACATAATACTGAAGATTATTTTCATATTTCCATTAAATTCTGCCCTTGTCTGAGCTATTCTCCAACTGACTTGTGTTACATATCTGTCATCTGTTGTTACCTTAGTTCTCAGGTATTTGAATTCATTGACATGTTCTAATACAGTACCATTTAGTTTAATTGTAAATTGAGGACACAGGTGAGGAACCATTTAGATATGTTGAAAATGTATGACGCGTCCCGAGTACTGTCACATACTGACGTCCGTATATATATATATATATACCTGATGCAGGTTCACAAATGTAAGTCTCCGAGGCTGTTTTGTCGAGCACCGTTTCTCATGGCTGATCTTCTCAACTTAGGAATCGGGTATCTGGCTGTAGAATAAACAAGGTAGGTTTTTGTTGGGGGGTTCAGACAATTTTTTTCAGCATCTTGTTTTGATCTCACTTCATTCTGAAAGTTAAAACGTACCGTGTACTATGATTATCGTGAAATTAATTTTCAGTTATTTCTAATAGAGAATTCATTGATATGTTCTTTGTAGACTTCCTTGCCTCTCAAGTTGGGACTGGTCGCAGTCCTCTTCCCAACGATAAACGCCTCAAAGAATATTTATTTGAGAATGTGACTGTATCCACTCTTTAACATAGCCCAGCCACATTATTCTTCGACATCATTGACGGAAACCTAGAAATTTGCAGGACATCTGAGTTGGCTGCTTTGTCCTGCCACTTGATGTTGTCTCGGAGGAGTCGCAGAGAAACCACTTAGTCTTTTCTAGTGTCTGGAATCGGTTGTTCAATTCCAGATCCAGTTTATATATATGTACATACGTATGGGTAAAGGAATAACAATGCATGTTTTCTGTAAAGCTGAAAAGGATGAAAGGAAAATAAAAGGAAATAATTGTTCAGATACGTCAGATATTTCATACACACGTCGCTATGTATTTTCGTTTGTCCTCGTATACGTGTGTATGTTGTCCATTGTAAAAGCTGACGGCCTTCTGAGTCGCAGCGTCGTCTTGTCTGCCTGGTGGCCCTCATTTACTTAAATTGTAACCATACCACTTTTACCTTTTTTTCCTTTTCATCATATAATCCTTTGGCGTCCGGTTAGACAGCTGGTAGTAAGCAATCATGAGTGTGTCACGTTGTGTCTGTGCATGCGTTTTAAGCATTCACGTGTGATAATTCAAACAAAACCCCGCTACATCAGATGTAATTGATGCAGAGAACAGAAAATAATAATATGACAACTCTTCAACACTAATGAGTTTAGTCTGTCATGAAACACTGAGCCTTCGTGGTTTGTCTCTTCTATCTTGTCCTCTCGTATTATTCTTAACGTGTTGCAGACAGTAGCTAATAGTTTGTAAACTAGATCTAGGCTTCATCAATGAGAATTACTGGGTAGGACAATGGTATTTCTGGAAGTCCAATTATGAATTATCAAATGTAAATCAAGTACATTATTCACGCTTACTGGTGCAGGATAGAACTGAACATCTACGAAAGAAATACAAAATATACTGGGTGCATTTGAAAACAAATGCGTTATGAAAATACTTCGTAAATCATGGAATGAGCTCAAGACTAGCGCAGAAATAAGAGATATGATAAAACATACACAAATACAATCAACTATAATCAAGAGAAAAAGGTGGTCAAATGTCGGTTATATGCTGAAAAGAGACAACCAAAGAATCTCAAAGCAGGTACTGAAATGAGAGTCATAGGGTAAAAAAAGAAGACCGACAAAGAGAAACACTAAAAAAAATACATTACAACGAGAGGCAACAACAGCAGGCATCAGCTTCATCATCGAGACTGAACAGCTCGCTCAGAATACAACCACGTGGCGGGACACAATGTAGATGAACAGCCCGCTCACAATACAGCCACGTGGCGAGACACAATGTAGGTGAACAGCTCGCTCAGAATACAGCCACGTGGCGAGACACAATGTAGGTGAACAACTCACTCAGAATACAGCCACGTGGCGAGATACAATGCAGGTGAACAGCTCGCTCAGAATACAGCCACGTGGCGAGACACAATGCAGGTAAACAGCTCGCTCAGAATACAGCCACGTAGCAAGACACAATGTAGGTGAACAGCTCGCTTAGAATACAGCCACGTGGCGAGACACAATGTAGGGGAACAGCTCGCTCACAATACAGCCACGTGGCGAGACACAATGCAGGTGAACAGCTCGCTCAGAATACAGCCACGTTTCCGAGACACAATGTTCGTGTTAAGCTCGAACAGAAACAGCCACGTGGCGAGACACAATGCAGGTGAACAGCTCGATCAGAATACAGCCACGTGGCGAGACACAATGCAGGTGAACAGCTCCCTCAGAATACAGCCACGTGGCGAGACACAATGCAGGTGAAAGCTCGCTCAGAATACAGCCACGTGGCGAGACACAATGCAGGTGAACAGCTCGCTCAGAATACAACCACGTAGCGAGACACAATGCAGGTGAACAGCTCGCTCAGAATACAGCCACGTGGCGAGACACAATGCAGGTGAACAGCTCGCTCAGAATACAGCTACGTGACGAGACACAATGCAAGTGAACAGCTCGCTCAGAATACAGCAACGTGGCGAGACACTATGCACGCGAACAGCTCGCTCAGAATACAGCCACGTGGCGAGACACAATGCAGGTGAACAGCTCGCTCAGAATACAGCCACGTGGCGAGACACAATACAGGTGAACAGCTCGCTCAGAATACAGCCACGTGGCGAGACACAATGTAGGTGAACAGCTCGCTCAGAATACAGCCACGTGACGAGACACAATGTAGGTGAACAGCTCGCTCAGAATAAACCACGTGGCGAGACACAATGTAGGTGAACAGCTCGCTCAGAATACAGCAACGTGGCGAGACACTATGCACGCGAACAGCTCGCTCAGAATACAGCCACGTGGCGAGACACAATGCAGGTGAACAGCTCGCTCAGAATACAGCCACGTGGCGAGACACAATGCAGGTGAACAGCTCGCTCACAATACAGCCACGTGGCGAGACACAATGTAGGTGAACAGCTCGCTCAGAATACAGCCACGTGACGAGACACAATGTAGGTGAACAGCTCGCTCAGAATAAACCACGTGGCGAGACACAATGTAGGTGAACAGCTCGCTCAGAATACAGCCACGTGGCGAGACACAATGAATGTGAACAGCTCGCTCAGAATACAGCCACGTTGCGAGACACATTGTAGGTGAACAGCTCGCTCAGAATAAAGCCAAGTGGCGAGACACAATGTAGGTGAACAGCTCTCTCAGAATACAGCCACGTGGCGAGACACAATGTAGGTGAACAGCTCGCTCAGAATACAGCCACGTGGCGAGACACAATGAAGGTGAACAGCTCGCTCAGAATACAGCCACGTCGCGAGACACAATGTAGGTGAACAGCTCGCTCAGAATACAGCCACGTGGCGAGACACAATGTAGGTGAAAGCTCGCTCAGAATACAGCCACGTGGCGAGACACAATGCAGGTGAACAGCTCGCTCAGAATAAAGCCACATGGCGAGACACAATGCAGGTGAACAGCTCGCTCAGAATACAGCCAAGTCGCGAGACACAATACAGGTGAACAGCTCGCTTAGAATACAGCCACGTGGCGAGACACAATGCAGGTCCTGTGCAAGGTCTGATAGTTGAAAGATCACTGACACAAGAGTCTAGAACTTCTGCCCTATGTGCTGTTTTCTGCTCGAAAGGACAATATATTGATTAAAATATGTATACGAAGTCAGTCCAGCATGTAAACGAAGTCAGTCTAGTCATGTATAATAAGTCAGTCCAGTCTTGTATACTAAGTCCGTCCAGTCATGTATACTAAGTCAGTCCAGTCTTGTATACTAAGTCCGTCCAGTCATGTATACTAAGTCAGTCCAGTCATGTATACCAAGTTAGTCCAGTCATGTGTACTAAGTTAGTCCAGTCATGTGTGCGAAGTCAGTCCAGTCATGTATACGAAGTCATATCAGTCATGTATACTAAGTTAGTCCAGTCATGTATACTAAGCCAGTCCAGTCATGTATACCAAGTTAGTCCAGTCATGTATACGAAGTTAGTCCAGTCATGTATACGAAGTCAGTCCAGTCATGTATACTAAGTCGTCAGTCCAGTCTTGTATACTAAGTCAGTCCAGTCATGTATACAAAGTCAGTGCAGTCATGTATACAAAGTCAGTCCAGTCATGTATACTAAGTCAGTCCAGTGATGTATATACTTAGTCGGTCCCGTCATGTATACTAAGTCAGTCCAGTCATGTATGCGAAGTCAGTCCAGTCATGTATACGAAGTCAGTCCAGTCATGTATACGAAGTCAGTTCAGTCATGTATACGAAGTCAGTCCTGTCATGTATTCGAAGTCAGTCCTGTCATGTATACGATGTCAGTCCAGTCATGTATACGAAGTCAGTCCAGTCATGTATACGAAGTCAGTCCAGTCATGTATACGAAGTCAGTCCAGTCATGTATACTAAGTCAGTTCAGTTATGTATACAAAGTCAGTCCGTCATGTATTCGAAATCAGTCCAGTCATGTATACGAAGTCAGTCCAGTCATGTATACGAAATCAGTCCAGTCATGTATACGAAGTCAGTCCTGTCATGTATACGGAGTCAGTCAGTCATGTCATGCATGCGAAGTCAGTCCAGTCATGTATGCGAAGTCAGTCCAGTCATGTATACAGAGTCTGTCCAGTCATGTATGCGAAGTCAGTCCAGTCATGTATACTAAGTCAGTCCAGTCATGTGTACAAAGTCAGTCCAGTCATGTATGCGAAGTCAGTCCAGTCATGTATACGGAGTCAGTCCAGTCATGTATGCGAGTCAGTCCAGTCATGTATATGAAGTAAGTCCAGTCATGTTTGAGAAATCAGTCCAGTCATGTATACGAAGTCAGTCCAGTCATGTATTCGAAGTCAGTCCAGTCCTGTATACGAAGTCAGTCCAGTCATGTATACAAAGCCAGTCAGTCATGTATACGAAGTCAGTCCAGTCATGTATACAAGTCAGTCCGTCATGTATTCGAAGTCAGTCAATCATGTATACGAAGTCAGCCCAATCATGTATACAAAGTCAGTCCGTCATGTGTACGAAATCAGTCCAGCCATGAATGCGGAGATTTCATCAAAGTTAGCTTAGTTTTGGTTCCAGACATGTTGTGTCTTTGAACAACACACGTCGAACGAAATAGGTCAAATTGTCAAACCGTGTGTTGAAATGGCTACAGACAGGTGCTCTCAGCACAATATGAACTGCAGTTTACAGAACACTGTTGTCATCACATCTTATCTGAAGGAAACTCTGATTACAATCCAGGAGTTCGAAAAAGATCCTGTGATTGAAAATCATCATCAAGTACCGGGCCTACTGGCGTAGGTGATCATGCCTCTTCCCAATGTTACTGTTGTGTCGATTCATGATTGTACAAAGAAATTACGACGGTGTTTTTCTGTTGCCTTCCGTCTGGTTGTTTACGGTTGGCTCCGCTAGCCTTTGACTAAAAAGTCTCACCCACAAGGCAGTGGGTTGTTTTATTTCGGGGTACCCGCCCTTAGCCTTTTACTCTCCCGGGCTTACCTGCAAGGCAGCAGGGCAGTCACAGGTTATACTGTTTACTGCATACAGTAGCAGGTAACATTACCTGACCTGACAGTAGGACAGATTTGAAATAGATACAGTTAAAGAGGTCTATTGTTCAATGTTTGTTCTGGAAAAAAAATTACCAGTTGATAATGATGTTGATTGACACTCTCAAAAGTGTGAAAACTGTACCCATACATAACAAAACACATATATGTTGTTATTTTCAGATTGTTCTGTTGGATATTATGGAGACAACTGCACAGAACTGTGTGTAAAATTCTGTAGGGGTAGAATATGTGACAGACAAACTGGAGAATGTTTGGAGTGTTTAGGTCAACGTGTTGGGATCTACTGTGAAGGTGCAGTAATATCATCATTTTGGTTTCACTTTTATACTTTACATTGAGCTAAGTTTCACTGTTAACATACGTCTAATTTTGCACTGCATTAGACACCAGAATAGCCGAGTGTTAGACACAGCCATTGTGAGATTCTAGACACGGTCCTGTAAATATCAGACTATTATATTATTGTAGGCACAATGGAAACAGATAAGACATACGAGAGAAATTTAAACATAAATAAGGAGAAAGCTAAGTCAAAAATGATCGATTAATAATGAAGAAAGAAATAATTAAAGAAAAGATGCGTATTGGTCTCACTTTTTACTATTTCCCAGTTCTGTATTTTTACCTCTCTTTTTAGGTATATCGACGCTTGACCTGATCATTTTACGTTTTTTTAGACACTGGCTCCAACTGTCCAGGACTCCAACAGTTTTAATTTCACATGACAACGTTGTCAAGACACTCAACAGAGACCTGCAACCAAAACAAACCCTACTCACGGACTCCTGTATGAGTTATACATCTCAACAACTGCTATTCAGTTGCACCTGACTGTCTAACTCTATCAGCATCTCAATGTTATTTAAAATTATCCAGGGAGGCTGCAAGCTTCTATAGCTCGTTTCAAATCACTTGCCCAACTTAAAAACGCTATTGCTCAGCAACTGTTTGTTAAAAACTGTTGAAATTTTCCAAATGTTATTAGAATGCAAAAGATCCTTTAAATGTATATTTAACAAATATCTTGCAGCTACAGTTTTCTTAAAGCGGCGAATTTCTTTGATGTTTGTCAAAATTGTAAATTGTGAATCCCTAAATAATAGAAGTTACCGTAGTTGCTGGTCTATGATTAATTTTCACTAGGTAAAGGCGTGGCCGTAATGGGGAAATAACCTAATAAGACAAAAAACCAGGAGAATTATTGTCTTCTCAGTTCGAGGACGGACGATAATATCAAGGTATACCTGTATGTCCAATTTTCATAGTTGTGTGGTCCTGAAAAGGACCGTTTGTTGAACTAATTTAAGGTAATATAGGGGCCAACATTGTGGGGGCTATATACTTTCATTCTGAATCAGACGAGTTTAAAAGATTAATAACTGTTTGGGGTTGAACATTCACAAACCATCATTTTTCCAATATTCCTCTTCCTGTTTTAAGACGTGGTCTTCACATTTAGCCCAATAATCTTTGTCTATATTTAATAAAGCGAGATTAGCAAGAGTCTTTACATCGCATATTTTGAATGTTGTATTTTCATCTGCCACTTGTCCTTTTAATTTTGCCCAGATTAGTTCTATTGGATTTAAATGAGCATGGTAAGGTGGCAGCCTCAAACTTATATGACCGTGCTCTTGGATAATCTTATCTATTTGAAAAATCTTTGTCCTTTGTTTTTGCTTTACTAGAGATAGTAATTCAGGTTTTAAGTACATGTTATTAAATTGTATGTGCTCCTTTGTGAGCCATATCTTAATAGCATCTTTTGTACTGGATGACGTCGGGACTTTATCTTCAAGTGCAACAATGTTGTGGTACGCTGCATTGTCCATTATTAGGCAAGATGGTCGATCTAGTGATGGGAGAACAGAATTTTCAATCCAATGTCTAAATATGTGACCATTCATCTCAGAGTGATAATCCCGATTGTCTATGGATTTTGAAAGAAAAATGAGCTCTGCATTCTGTATTAGTCCATGTTGTCGATTACCTGCATGAGCAATTATCAAGCGCTGTCCTTTGCTGCTAGGTATTAATCTCTTAATCTTTCCATCTGATGACTGCCATTCCCTTTGGTTAGTGTGGTGAGCATTGATCCATGTTTCATCCAAGTACACAATATCATAACCTTGCTTGCGCACCTCTTTTACTTCACGTAAGTACTTGCTTCTCATGACTACTATATGTGGCTTCTCACAGATGATGTTTCGTCCATTGGAATACTTTCTGAATGTAAAGCCTGCAGCTCTCACATTCCTCCATAATGTAGACTTTGATATTTCAATACTGTTGTTCTTTTTTAGCGAAATTTTTAATTTTCTTATTGTAACAGTTTCATTCATACCCAACATTTTGCGAATTTCACTTCTAATAAGTTCACTGTCGAAATTATCCAACATTTTTGCTCTTCCTTGTGATTTTGTATATTTTGAACATTGACGGTCACGTGCTTGAATCCAGCGATTAAATGACCGTTTAGATAAATCCAAAATGTGTCTTGTCCTATTCTCAGGGTTTTCTAAAGAATGAAATACTCTTCCTCGTTTAGCCTCTTTGCAAAAATAGTCATACATTTTTATTGCGATGTTTTGTAAACTGCAGAATTTCATTTTAAGACTCATGATAAATGTTATCGTTCCACGTCTATACCTATGAATGAACGGAAATAGAACACACAATTTCTCAAGTGTCTAATTGTGTCAAAAAAACCACGGCAAAAGTGTGCAAACACGTCAATTTTACCGTGTATGGATTTTTTAACTTAAAATACTGTAAACATTAAGTTTTGACTACTTCAATGGGTCGTTATAAATTTATATAAATCAAATAAGCAACAATAATAACCAAATGTTTTTTTTTATGAAATTAATTCCTGTTGGGTTCTAATCATTATAACTTTACATGCAAATTTTGAACAACTTATAACAAGCGGTTAAAAAGCTATCGATTTTAAAAGTTGGGCACGAGTTATGAAACAAGCTATAATCCTTTATGTCTAATTTAATTTCATTCTTCTAAAGTATTGGCTTATCTTTGTACTTGAGACTAAACTATCTAACCTTAGCTATTCATGTGTGAGCCACTCACTAAACCTCCCTCTATATTGCGAGCCATCTATATTATCTTGTTGATCTTGACCGGTGACCATAGATTGACTATCCGATCCCCGGGATGTCCGTTAAACAAACTGACCAATGTTCACCATGCCTGAAACCATATCCGGGTCATTCTCCTATCCAAAATTCAATTGTTAACTCTACTAAATCCAATCTAGTACATTATTTAACCCTGTCAAACCCACGATCTGGTATGTGTACAATTTGATATTTCAACTTTTCGAGTATAATTGGACTCAGTATTTGGACTTTGCCTGAAAGTTATTACTCTATTAGGTTCATCCCAACTCTCACGCATACAAAGAAAATAAAGATGTTATTGTATTTATTAGAGTCGGATACTTTTGGGAAAACACACACACAAATATTGTTCGCTCTTTCCCACGTTCATCGGAGAGTACTGTTAAAGAAGCACTGTTAACATTATGCACAGTTATTGTAGATGCAATGTGTTAAAGTACGGCAAAATTGGACTTTTTACCCTTTTGGCTCCTAAAATCTGACATAAAAATTGCGTTTTGGAGCATCTGGATGTCTTCCATTATAAACCTCAAACATTTGACCATACGTTAAGTCTATTTTCTAGGACACCGCGGAATGTTGGAGTAGTGTCCGGATAGTTCACTTTCGCCGATCTGGCACTGACGTGTTCCTTCGCCATCTCTAATATAAGAACTGAACATATTAGGGTCCCATACTAAACGGAAACGGCATCCATACCGTCTTTATGTCTGGACATGCCATCCGTCCGAGCCGTGATAACTCAGTGGTTAGTGAACTGGACTACAAAGGGCAAGATATAGGGTTCTACCCAATCGACGGCTTCCGGGTTCACACAGCCTTAATTGGGTACCGGATTTTTCTGGAAAGTAAAGCGGCACGGGCGTAATACGGAACACATTACCCCAAAAATCTTATGCCGAAGGTCTATACAAATTATGGTCACTAACACCATATTCTTTATACGCCACTTGGCGTGACGGAGCACTTTACTTTACTTTTGTATGTGATCCGTCCTGTAGCGTTAGGGGATGGGTGATGCTGTTAAATGTGTGTTATATAAGTAGCGTCAGGAGATGGGTGATGCTGTTAATGTGTGTTATATAAGTAGCGTCAGGTGATGGGTGATGCTGTTAAATGTGTGTTATATAAGTAGCGTCAGGAGATGGGTGATGCTGTTAAATGTGTGTTATATAAGTAGCGTCAGGAGATGGGTGATGCTGTTAAATGTGTGTTATATAAGCAGCGTCAGGAGATGGGTGGTAAGGAATAAAAGAGCTGAACCATAGCTGGTCGATTAATTATTTTTTAAAATGTATTTTAATGGAATTTAAGGGACTTTCATGTATTTTGGAGGTTTTATTGAGATCTTGCTTGTTTCTGGCTGAATATTAAAATATTTTTTTTTTTTAATTTTTGATGATTTTAGCAGGACTGTAATGGATTTTAGGATCAGATTGTGGAGAGAGAGAGGAGGGGGTGTGGATAGAGAAACATTTTGGTGCGTTAATTGTTGTTGAATCGGCGTAGCTATTCTGCAAAGTAGGTAGCACAGTTGTATTCTTCGTTGATTATATTGAGAAGGTATGAAAAGTGGTCGGAGTTTTTTTAGCAGGGTAGAAGGTTTTCAGACTATATTTGCCTTCCGTAATGGTTTTATATTGGAAAAATGAAAACAAAATGAATCGATAGACTGCCGTAAAGACATATGGGAACAATATTATTTTCCATTGATTATATAGGGCATCTCGTTTCGCAAAGTCCCAGTAATTGTAAACCCATTCTTTTCATTTCTTGTATGATGTTTTCTAGTTTACCCTTCTGCATGAGTGTTCTCACATTCCAAGTACCTACCTTTAGAGTTTGTTGTATCTTTATTTTGCTTACAGTAGCTTGATGACGATCGGGTATCACCTGTAGCACATGATGTCCGCTACCGAACGAGGGTTTCCATTGGAATCCCCCTTAATGTTGTTGTAGTGATAGCTATTGTTATGGCGATTCATTATTCTTGACTTTGCGAAATGAGATACGCCGGATCAGGGGAAATGTATTCTGATAAACATAAAATAATCTATTCTGGAGTTACTGAGCACCAAAGAGGAGTAGGTATCATCTTGGATGCAGAAAGAGCAACAAGAGGAAACAGTTGATACATTTTACAACGAGTTAAATGAGGCACTTCGTGAAAGCAAACCACATGAAAAAATACCATAGTTCTACGGGATTTTAACGCAAAAGTAGGAAAGGAAAGAGTTGAGAAAGTAGTTGGTCATTATGGCTTAGGCGAGAGGAATGAAAGAGGTTAGAAACTTATTGACTGGGCAAGAACACACAACATGATGATAGGAAACACCTGGTTTAAGCAACATCCAAGACGTCTGTGGGCATGGAAAAGCCCAGGAGACAACGCACGTAATCAAATTGATTACATAATGATAAGCTATAGATTTACAAACAGTCTGGTGTGTGTGAAAACTAGACTCGGGGCAATAGTGATCATGTACCATTTGTGGGAAAGCTTAGAGTAACATTAAAAACAATAAAAACGAGCCTCAGTTAACATCAAGTTAAATTTAGATTTACTCATATCAGACAAGAAACTGCAAGACAAATATAAAATAACAATTCAGAACCGGTACAATGCAATAGAGAAGATGCAAAGCATTGATGAACAGTGTGAAATGCTAAAAGAATAAATGTAACAAATATCAAAAGAGTTCATACCACCAGTGAGGACAAATTCAAGAAAGAAATGGATGGCACATGACATTTTGCAGCTAATGGCTACAAGAAGAGGAAGTAAAGAAAATAAAGATGAATATAAGAGATGCGATTAAATAAAGAAATTGTAATACAATGCAATGAAGCAAAAGAAGCATGGCTAAAATAGAGATGCAAAGAGATTGAAATGCAACAAAAAGGAGATGCTAAAGCTATATACACACAAATTAAAGAATTAAAAGGAAGAAAAACGCATTAAAAAAACTGGATGTTTAAGATCAAAGGAAGGAGAACTGTTGATTAAACAAGAAAGCATAAGGGAACAATGGACAGACGGCATTAAAGATCTTTATAATGATGAACGAACAAAAGTAAATATTAAAGATAATGGAGAAGGACCAGAGATACTCAGAGAAAAAGTGGAAGACGCCTTGCGCTATATGAAAGTAGAAAAGCTCCTGGACCAGATAATGTAACTAAAGAAGAGATTGAAGCCATGGGTGATTTTGGAATAGGAATAATAACAAAAATATTGAATGATATCTACAACAGCGGTTATATACCAGAACGACCTGCTCAAATCAATATTCATAACCCTACCAAAGAAATCGGGTGGGATTGAATGCGATGATCATTCCACAATAAGCCTTTTGAGTCACATAACTAAGATATTACTAAGAATCATCATGCGAAGAGTGCGAAACAAAATCAGTCCACAAATTAGTGATGAACAGTGTGGTTTTGTTAGAGGTAAAGGAACGAGCAATGTCATATACATCATAAGATCTTTAGTAGAAAGAGCCATAGAGGTGTTTCATAGATTATGCCAAAGCATTTGACAAAGTAAAGCACCAAGAAATAATCACAATTTTAGAAAGCATAAACGTAGACAGCAAAGATCTAAGAATAATAAAGAACATGTACTGGCAACAAACAGCGGCCACAAGAACTGGAAACCAATTGGGAATGTTTCAACAAATAAAACAGGGTGTTAGATAAGGTTGTGTGCTGTCACCAGATTTGTTTAATATTTATAGTTTGTTAAGTTTAAGATCCATAAAAGACATGCCTGGAAAAAGAATTGGAGGTCATAATATAAATAATCTAATATTTGCTGACGATGAGTTATTCGCTACGAGTGAAAATGAGTTACAGAAAATGTTAGACATCACAGTAAAAGAAAACAAAAATAAAGGACTCAGCATTAATAACAAAAAGACAGTAGTAATGGTAACAACAAAGAAAAAGACATCACCTCAGTGCAAAATAAAGACAAGTGGGAACAATATTAAAACAGGTAAATGAATTTAAATATTTGGGAACTTTATTAACCTCAGACGGAAGATATAAAACAGAGGTGAGATGCAGAAGGGCTCAGGCAAAAGGAGCTTTCCGAAAAGGCACTATTCAATCCATTTTTGACAAAAAAACAAGACAAGCAAAAGAGTTCTTAAATGTTATGTACAGCCAGTCTTAACATATGGATGTGAATCATGGACAATAGGACAACAGACAAGAAAAACACTGCTGCCTGTAGAAATGTAGTTTTACAGAAGCATATTGAGAATACCATGGACATCTAAGAAGAGTAATGAAAATGTTCTGAAAGAGACCAAAGTAAAAAGAGAGCTAATTTCCAATAATATGAAGAAACAATCATCATTTTTCTGCCATACAAGGAGAAGGGAACAGTTGGAATATATTATAACAACTGGAAAATTGAGGGACGAAGAGATAGAGGGAAGCAAAAAGAAAAAAATATCAAACAGCTTAAGAGAATGGCTTTACAGAAGGTCAACAACAGAAATGATAACTAACTGTCGAGATCAAAAGATGTGGAGAGACTTGATCACCTACGCCAGCAGGTTCGGTACTTGATTATGATGTTTATGATGATGATGATATAGGGCATAAAGATAATATATGAAAGGTGGTCGGAAGTGTCATGTTAGATTTTCTTGCCGCAAAGAATTATGTCAGAAAATGAAAGAGATATATTTTCAGGAGTCGATGTAGTATTAGTTAATAAATTGGGGTGTGTAGTTAGCACAGACTGACTATTTTGTTGATAATGGTTGTCTATAGTAAGCGGTTGGGGTCATAGTGTAAGTATAGCATTGGTGAGTTATAGCTGTTATTTTTTTAATGAAAGAAATATGTACTATGTTAGAAATAATTGTTTATAATAGCTGGCAGTGTTTATAATTTACTTCCACTCCTTTTAAATGTTTGAATAGTTAAGTATGGGACTATAAAATATTTACAAAGAAAGAGAAATGAAACAGGCAACAACGTGGTTTTCGGTTAATAAACAATATTTTGAAAAACAAATAAAACGTTTAATTTGACATACATAAATATGCGCATATCAGATAAATGTTTTGATATTTTTATATAAACAGCTTATTGTTTTATATATATATATATATATATATATATATATATATATATATATATATATACGGCCTCGTGACAAGGCAGAGACATCGAAACACAACACAACGAGCCTTTAATAAACGTTCTGGGAATACCAGACCCAAGGGTCGATCACGAAAAAGATGGATCGATGGAATATTAAACCACTAGGAAACATAACAGCAGCAGAAGAGAACAGAAGAGCAAAAGACCACAAATTATATCTCACTTCGACGCTGAAAGGCAAATTAGGAAGTACAGAAGCAGAGCAATATATATATATATATATACTAAAACAGGACACATCTGAAACAAGTGCAACGCGTCAAATACTTGGGCACAGTAATAACATCAAATGGAAGATATGCACCACAGAAATAGAAAAGCAGATTAGCTCAGGCCAAAATAGCATTTCAGAAAATAAAAAATATCTTATGCAACAAATATATGTCAATAAAAGTGAGAAAGAGAGTTCATCAGTGTTAATTAAAACAAATTCTGACCTATGGAAGCGAATCATGGACAGTACACAAACAAATGGAAAGACGATTAGAGGCCACAGAGATGGGATTTCTCAGATGAATGTTTACAGTTCCTCGGACAGCTTAAAATTCACAAAGAGGCCAATACAAACGGGAACTCCTAAAAAACATCAAAAAGAAACAATCAACATTTTTCGGGCACATCATGAGAAAAGTAAAGTTGGAATACTTGGTTACAACTGGCAAAATAAAAGGAAAGATAAATGGCTGACGACAAAGAGAAAAAATACTAGATAGCCTGGTGTCTTAGCATGGAAAACAGTCAAAAATAGAACTGATATGATGCACAATAGATAGAAGATTGTGGAAAGACATGATCGCCTAAGCCAACCGGTATGGCACATGATGATGATGACACACACACACACACACACACACACACACACACAAATATAAATATAGTGATTAAAAATGATTTTTTTTAAAATACTTCAATGGTGAAGTGCAACCACTATCACCATGTACCGTACCGGTTGTGTGTTTGTATAAGAAGCATAACGAATATATGTGTTGTTTGTAAGTGTAAATGACTCGTCTAACAAATGGGGATCTATCAAAATCCTCTAGGTCATCTATCATGGGGTCTAAATGTAAACTATCAGTTTCAGTTTATCATAATCGGAAATATGATCTATCTACTTATGTATCTAGAAAATCATAATACAATTCTAACTTTCGCAGTTTGGGGACTGGTAGAGAAAAAATTCAATTTGTAACGATAAAGCACAACTTATTTTCTTGTTATGCATCTCCGCTTCTAAAATATTAGCGTCGTCATTTACCGTTGTCATCTTTTTCAAACAAGGATTATTTGCTAGCTTCAGAGTATCCTCACCCTTATGGTAGGACGCGTCTGCGTAAGTGGCCTTCTTAATTAACGTTTTACCATATGCGGCTTTACCTAATAGTTTTAACATCACGCCCGTAATTGACTATATGTCATCTTTATTTCTCTGTCGGACTTCCGGGGAATATGGCGCCCTGTTCGCTATCTTCTTCAGAGGACTCACATGGCCTTTCGACCGATCTTCACGTGTTTCTTGCATAAGAGGTGTCTATTGTCATGGTCAAGCAGTAATCTGCAAATACTGAAGGGTTGAAACTGCCCTGATACATGTCTTAATAGCAGCAATGTCTTGGTGAATTCTCTCACCATGCGTGTCGCTCACGGCTCAACAGTTTGGTTGAAAGAAAACAAAATAATGAACACCTATTTTAGAATGAACATACTACAGGTCAGACTGCACTTTCAAATGTCAGGACAACTGTTTCAACTACACCTGTGAACAGTCAAACGGGAACTGTACATGCAAGGGAACGTTCTACGGGTCAGACAGCACTATCAAATCTGCGGACAACTGGTTGAACAGTTAATCGGGGCCTGCGTCTCGTATCAGACAGCACTATCAAATCTGCGGACAACTGGTTGAACAGTTAATCGGGGTCTGCGTCTCGTATGTCGATGATTCCCACGTTAAGAAGAGTCTGCCGACTACAAAAAACCCAAGCATATGGATACTTAATGTGTTTCTGTGCTGGACATGGTTCATTTCTTGGTGTTTTTCCGTGAAGCCATGGCTCATATCTTGATGTGTCTCTGTGCTGGTCATGGCTTATATCTTGATGTGTTTCTGTGCTGGCCATGGATAGTGTGTGTATGTGTATGTGTGCTGCCCTTGGTTCATATCTTGGTGTGTGTCATGTTAGTCATATCTCATATCTTGGTGTGTCCGTGTTAATCATGTCTCATATCTTTATGTGTGCATGTGTTTAGTAATATCTCATATCTTAGAGTGTATCTGTGTTAGTCATGTGTCACATCTTTGTGTGTGCATGTTTGGGTTAGTGATATCTCATATCTTTGTGTGCATGATTATGTTAGTCATATCTCATATTTTTATGTGTGCATGTCTGTGTATGTCACATCTCATATCCTTGTGTGTGCATGGCTATGTTAGTACCATCTCATATCTTTGTGTGTGCATGGCTATGTTAGTCACGTCTCATATCTTTGTGTGTGCATGTCCATGTTGGTCATATCTCATATCTTTGTGTGCATGTCTATATTAGGCATGTGTCATATATTTGTGTATGCATGTCCATGTCAGACATATCTCATATCTTTATGTGCATGTCTATGTTAGTCATGCGTCATATATATTGATGTGTGTCAGTGTTAGTCATGCCTCGTATCGCTGTGTGCATGTCTTTGTTTGTTACATCTCATATCTTTGTGTGTGCATGTCTGTGTTAGTCACCTCTAGTGACTCGGGCAGATGGTGCTCGTAAACCTGGGAGTGCCGACTATCTAAGGGCAGAATCCCCCTACAGAAAAGATCATCTGCTGCCTTGCAGGAAGATTGGGGATAATCAAAGGCTAAGGAAAGCTAACATGAATAAAATGCTGGCTGAAATTGCATGCACTGGGCCACTGGTGCAGACCACAGTGCAACGTTCAATCAGAGTGGATCTGGCAGACTCTAATTATGATGTTCTGTCTGTGGGGGCGATCAACACACTTAACCTGACAACTTCTCATGTGAGAGTCTGAAATCATTCAGTCAACGCTTCAGATACCATTTTAATAGATAGGTAGCTAAAATAATGTTTCCCCTGTGTAACTACCTATCATTTTTTCGTCTCGTGCGTCCTAGTACATTGTTTTTGCTCGCGTGATCCTTCATGAAACTTCCTATGTTGTCTCACGTTACATCGATATTTAAAAGAAATAGATGCCATCTCTGAAAAATGTTTTTTTTAAATGAACCGGCACATTTATACCACATTCAACAACAATGAAACATGATATTGTCCTAGTGTTATTTCCCTTTATGTTAATATATTTTCCAAGGTATTACAATTGTATTTTTTCCAATTTGATTTTCTGTTTTGCATTTTCCAATATTAATTGTAGTATACCGCTGGGTAACTGCAGCTTTGAAATGTCTCCAGTTCTACTACTTACATATTGATATCCACTTTTAGGTTTATGATGTTATCTTTGTTTGTGTTCATAGTTTTAGCCCTTTTGATATTATATCTAGTCCACATTTTTTTCTTGTCATGTTTAATGTACTAAGTAATTGTAGTTCTTCAGGATTTTCTGCTAGTAATCACCATATCTTAAATTATTGATTATCATTTCATTAATGTTTAGACCTGAGGGCAGATAACCTAACGGATGTTATTATACCTCCATATGCTAGACGAGCTATTTACACTTAAAAATAACACAGAGATTCGCTATCCTTCATTTACATGAAACGTTTAGTACATGTTGATAGTGTGTAACTTCGCCCCTAAGTATATGGCGTTTATTTTTTTTTTAACTATTGCTAATATATACTATACTTTTTATGTATGTATATAAAATTTTGTGCTATGTTTATATAGAAATATATAAAATTATTGCGATATCAGTATATATATATGTGTGTGTGTGTGTGTGTGTGTGTGTGTGTGTGTGTGTGTGTGTGTGTGTGTGTGTGTGTGTGTGTGTGTGTGTGTGTGTGTGTGTGTGTGTGTGTGTGTGTGTGTATCGTTTTAGAAGATTCATGTGTGAAAACAATGTATTTATTAACCTAATACCATGACCATACTTTTGTCTTTTTATTTCCCTATATGTTTGTAAATTGGTTATAGGGACCTACTGAACGATTCAAATAGTTACGAAAGAGATGGAGAACTAATACCACTACCATCTATAACAGACAACCATTACCAACATAGTAGATATCTCTTTAATTAAAAAAAAAGAAAACAACGACAATAACGCATTAAAGCTGTAATTAAACGTAGACTCCAACTTTCTGCTATAGACAACCATGACCAACAAAATGTCATTCTTTGCTACACATCCCACCACTTTACTAACACCATCCCAAATCCCAACAATATACCTCTATACTAAAATTCCATCATCACTGACTCACCTGTCTACTTCTGTATTTGTCAGCACTTGTGTTCTCTTTGGTCTCTTTCCGTTCCTAAGGTCACCATGCAAACATTATTTGGGAACACGATTGTTTTCCATTCTTCTTCATATAATGTCGCAGCCGCTAAATGTCCGACACGTAAGTGTTGCTATGATGGCTGATAGAGTAGATCGTTGCGAGACATTAGAGCTGGATACTTTGTCCTGACATCTGATGTTCATCATCTTGAGAGGCTATGTTTATTAAAGCTGTTTAACCTTTTCTCCTGCTCAGTTGTTACAATATATTCAAGTTGTTCTCTTCTCATTACATGGCCAAAAAATGATGATTGTCTCTTCCTAACATTGGAAATTAGCTCTCTTTTTACTTTGACCTCTCTCAGAACCTCTTCATTACTCTTCTTAGCTGTCCATGGTATTCTCAACATTCTTCTGTAAAACCACATTTCTGCAGACTCCAGTGAATTTCTTGTCTGTTGTCCTATTGTCCATGTCTCGCATCCATTTGTTAAGACTGGTTCTACGTAACATTTAAGAACTCTTTTTCTTATTTATATTGTCAAAAATGGATTGCATAGTATTTTCTTCATTTTTTGGAAAGCTGCTTTTGCCTGAGCCATTCTGCATCTCACCTCTTTTGTATGTCTTCCGTCTGAGGTTAAAAAAGTTCCCAAATATTTAAATTAATTTACCTGTTTTAATATTGTTCCACTTATCTTTATTTTGCACTGTGGTGATGTCTTTTTCTTTGTTGTTACCATTACCTCTGTCTTTTTGCTATTAGGGCTGAGTCCTTTATTTATGCTTTCTTTTACAATAATGTCCAACATTTCTTGTCACTCATTTTCACTCTAATAAGAATATTGGAGGATATAAAAAGAGTTGTCCCCCACTAATTTAATGATAAACCATGTGACGGGGTTAAAGTCACAAAAGAGATAGAAAGAAGCATCAAAGATCACAATCGCATTCTAATTATTTGATGCCGCTAACAATAAATAAGTCACCAATATCGTGCTTCATTGTTGCGCCATCTATTTCTAGTTGTGTATTTATATCATCCAACAGAATGCGAGCCGAAGTTGTATGGCGTGAACTGTGATTTAAATTGCTCGGAATAGTGTGTGAACGGGACTTGTGAACACCTGACGGGGAAATGTCCAAAGTGCATCAGAGGCTTCAGTGGAGATCATTGTATTTTTAGTAAGTGACTAGAGATACACTTGGAGAGTACTAAAGGTTTAGATGTGTTCCTATTATAACCGTCTCCTGTCAATTACTGGTGGTTACCACACAACTGGCAGAGTGACGCATTTCTTGAACATTGATAACAAACGTATTGACCGTCTCATAAGAGTTTCCATTTAGAATAGTGATTCGTCTTCCACCGCCATTTGGTCAATTTCCCTATTAGAACAACAATAGTAGAGATCTTATTACGTAATAGTGATAGCGTTAGCTATATAGCTCTTAACTTACGGAGAGCGTGGTTTTAATTCCAACTTACCACTCCAACGGAAACCTCAGCTCATATAACAATAAGTACCTGGTGGCTCTTTCATTTATGAAAGTTTTCAACGGCTAGTGAAAGAACTGTCAACTTTACCAAGAATATTGATCTTGAGGACAGTGACATTTATAGCTCACTCCCCAACAGCAGTAAACGCAGTTGAGCCTTCTCTACCTTCGATAGTGCAACTACCTAGATACACTCTACAATGTCTTCAGAACGATGGTCGCTAGGTCCCTAATGTATACAGAAAGCTCATAGCGCTGATTTTCTTCTCTGTTTATTCTTAAAATTCGAATAGATCATGCGATCGTAAGTGCTTTCTATTTGAGTTTAGTCTTTGGTTTACTTGATAGGTTATCCTCACTGCACATCAGATCAGTCCATTTATGTTGAGATCTCTTCCGAAGAATATCCATCAACGAGTAGCGACTAACGACACAGGTGTTGTGTTGGTTGACAGGTCTTCTTTGGATTCCTGGTTAATGCTTTCGTCTGGCATCTCCCACTTTGACATGATATCCGTGAAATATGTTCAAGGCTGCGGATCAGGGTCATTTTTGTGGTTGTTTCTCTTAGGGCTTTCAGAATGTCACGGCTATCCATAACTCTGCGCACTCAACATCTGCCAAACTGACAAGTCTGTTAGTACGTTCATTACCTCATACACCTGCGTGCACTAGCACGGAAATGGAGCAGAAACTTTTTAGAATAGACCTTGAATTCGGCGGCGGTCACCCATAAATGACGCCTTCGTTGCAATTTCTGGCATGCATTGATGTCGACACCGGCTCATCATTAACAGGAACGACAACCATTTTAAATAGTATCAGAGCGGGTACCACTCTCACCTTTGCGAACTACATTACGGCGTTTGACTTTCAATCAACACGTCAGCAATGTCATTCAAAAGGCAAGTGAGGTTTCAATGCGATCAAGATCATGGCCAGGGTGAACCTCTATCAATCGTTACTATTCTCGCTTATGCTGTCTGTTGTGCTTTCATAACAGGATTATGGTTTGGGTATGTTCACTGACTCGTCAACTCACGTCGCAAGGTGGTTAATGGTTCATATTGAAGGGTCTGAGAGCAGTTGTCAGATGAACCAGAGATACACCTATCCTATTCAATGACGTACTTACTGGACTTATATGACTTACTGAGCATTAGTGTGTGGTATAAAGCTGCTTATGTCAGATCACATTTCAACGTGGTAAGAACCCAAAATCATTCCTTACATTCAGCATTGGGTGCCAACAAGGGCAGGCGATTCAGGCGTGGAAAATCCTGGGTGGCTAAGGCGGAAGAGTCCATAAGGAGAGTCTTCATTATCAACCTCAAATACCATGCCTGCTGGCGTAGGTGATCATGTCTACCCACAACTTTCTATCTTGGCAGTTATTTACCATTTCTGTTGTTGACCTTCTGCCAAGCTATTCTCTTAAGCTGTATGGTAACTTTTCTCTTTGCTTCCCTCTATCTTTTCCTCTCTCAATTTTCCCAGTTGTCACAATATATTCCAGCTGTCTCCATTTCATTACATTGCCAAAAAATTATGATTGTTTCTTTCCAATATTGGATTTTAGCCCTTTTTTGCTTTGGCCTCTTTCAGTATGTTTTCATTACTCTTCTTAGCTGTATAATGTATGCTCAACATTCTTCAGTAAACCCATAAGTCTACAGCCTCCAGTTATTTTCTTCTCTGTTGTCCTGTTGTCCCTTTATCCATATGTTAAGACTGGCCCTACATAATATTTGAGAACAACTTTTCTTGTTTCTATTGTCAAAAATGGATTGCACAGTTTATTCTTCAGATTTTGAAAAGCTGCTTTTGCCTGAGCCATTCTGCATCTCACCTCTGGTGTACATCTTCCGTCCGAGGTTAACAATATTCCCAGATATTTAAATTCCTTTATCTGTTTTATTATTGTTAATATAATAAGGTGAGTGCGTGATCTAAGGAAAAAAGTGTTGGCAAGAATTGAAATGAATAAACAGCGGAAAAAGAAAGAGCTGAACCAAAGCAATCATTCAGCTCTGCCGGGAGTGTTATAAATGAGCTACCGAGGTCGCAGTAAGGGAATCCATCGAAAGTCTCGTAGCTCCAGATCCACATCGTCTACACTCTTGGTTCTCTATCCCGTGGAGAGAGCAGTAGTCGGGGTTTTGTGACACCAACATAGCAGAGCTGGATTACGTCATAAATAAGGTTCGATAAAATAATAACAAGTGCAGCACATTGAGATTTAAATTGTCTTTTCTCGATCATGTAATTTACAGTGAACTCTTTAAAATAAATCATGACAAAGGAAAGGGAGCCGCGATAGCTCAGTGGTTAGTGAACTGAACTACAAAGGACAAGGGGTAGGGTTCGATCCCAACCGACGGCTTCCGGGTTCACCCAACCTTAAATGGGTACCTGATTTTTTACTGGGAAATTAATGTGGCACGGGCGTAATACAGACCACATTACACCAAAAATTATGTTCTGAAGGTCTGTAAAATTTATGTTCACTAACACCATATTCCCTATACGCCACTTGGCGTGACGGGGGCTCTTTACTTTTTTTTTATTTTATGGCAAATGAAAACTGTTGACATAAATACGATTATACAAAACGTCTATATATATGGACAGTAGAACGCCCATCCTTAGAGCACCAGCCGGACATTGGAACGTAAAATAGCGTTACAATTATCAGACCTGCCCTCATTAAAAAATGTGACATTTAAAGGGGAAAGCCTTAGAGTTTACTCAGATTTATCTCATTGTTGAGTCTGTGAGGCATTTCTCTAGAGCCTGAAGGTAATGGCCACTTGCTCAACGCAGTCGGCAAATAGTGTTTAGGTTAATAATTCCCCTCTTTACCATCACCCAGGCAATAATAAAACATAACCTCACCTGACTGGTAACGTAAGAAATAAATAAAACGTGAGGGCAGATCCTCAAACAACATTGATACTATTTTCCGTATGCTCCCCTTATAAACATAATGCAACATACAAGGGCATTACCGAGAACAAAGGTAACAGAAGAGGACAACCATCTGGGACACAAGCAAGGACTACACAACTAAATCAGTTGAAACGTTTTCTGGAAGAATTTGTTGAAGAAAGTCACAAATGGCACTTCAAGAAGTTTCTTTGAATTTGTTGCAAAATAAGGAATTATTCAATCAGTGAGAAATTAAAAGATAGAAAAAAAAATAGAAAAAACGGTATGGTTAAAGCTTCATATAACAAGTGGACAAAACAAACCAGAATGACATTTCGGCGCTATAGGCCTTCAACTGGAACAAACGGTTGTTTTTACAACACACGAAATATATGTATTTAAAATGAAAAAAAAAAAAAATTAAAAAGTACAATAATTTCGAACAAGAAATAGAGAAATGAAAAAAAGAAGAATAAAATCCTCTCTGTATGTTCAGATTTGGTAAGAACTGAAGTGCGCACGGGAACGTGTGAGTTCACAAAAGTGAAAATGTGCGCACACAGAACGCAGTAACAGATGTGTCTAAAAACAGGCCCGTGTGCATACAAAAACACAAGAAACAGAATAGAAGAATATAGGGTACATCGAGAGTATGAATGATTGAGGTGTCGTAGAGTAGAGTAAGAGATATAGGAGACAGAGTAATGTAGTGTGGACTAGTGGAGCAGAGATGTGAATAGTATAGCATGCGTATATAATAATGTGCTCATACAATAGCAACAGAAAATATGCAGGAAGGAACGGGTAACCACAGGGAAACTATGTGTAAGAGTGTGATACATTAATGACTCGTGGGGTCAGGAACCCAATAATTCTACATTATATTATATTATATTATATTATATTATATTATATTATATTATATTATATTATATTATATTATATTATATTATATTATATTATATTATATTATATTATATTATATTATATTATATTATATTATATTATATTATATTATATTATATTATATTATATATTATATTATTATATTATATTATATTATATATATTATATTATATTATATTATATTATATTATATTATATTATATATTATATTATATTATATTATATTATATTATATTATATTATATTATATTATATTATATTATATATATTATATTATATTATATTATATTATATTATATTATATTATATTATATTATATTATATTATATTATTTATTATATTATACAATACTGTACTATACTGTACTGTACTGTATTGTATTGTATTGTATTGTATTGTATTGTATTGTATTGTATTGTATTGTATTGTATTGTATTGTATGTATTGTATTGTATTGTATTATATTGTATTATATTATATTATATTATATATTATATTATATTATATTATATTATATTATATTATATTATATTATATTATATTATATTATATTATATTATATTATATATATTATATTATATTATATTATATTATATTATATTATATTATATTATATTATATTATATTATATTATATTATATTATATTATATTATATTATATTATATTATATATATTATATTATATTATATTATATTATATTATATTATAATATTATATTATATTATATTTATATTATATTATATTATATTATATTATATTATATTATATTATATTATATTATATTATATTATATTATATTATATATATTATATTATATTATATATATTATATTATATTATATTATATTATATTATTATATTATATTATATTATATTATATTATATTATATTATATTATATTATATTATATTATATTATATTATTATATTATTATTATATTATATTATATTATATTATATTATATTATATTATATTATATTATATTATATTATATTATATTATATTATATTATATTATATTATATTATATTATATTATATTATATTATATTATATTATATTATATTATATTATATTATATTATATTATATTATATTATATTATATTATATTATATTATATTATATTATATTTTATTATATTATATTTTATTATATTTTATTATATTATATTTTATTATATTATATTATATTTGGCGATTCTCCAAAGCAAACTGACTACGGTCGCTGGAATGACAGAGGGCAGTACCAGTGATACGGATGTCATCTTTGCCTTTGTGGTCGGATAAATTAAAGTGGGACGCACCTGGAATGCCAGTATTCTGTTGTACATATCGAAGGTGTTCACAGAACCATTCCGCTAAACGTCTCCCAGAGTCGTCATTGTAAGTCATATACTATTACTGGCACATGATGGCATAAATTATACTGCGGGATACACATGTAAAACCATCCTTGATCTTGAATCTTCCGTGAGGGAATAAGACAGGGTCGGAGCGGAGAACATTAGCACAGACTACGCAGATACGTGCACAGACGACCGTATCCAATATTTTTATAATGATCGGAGTGAGGGAGACAGCTCCTAACAAGAATATCCCTTAGATTCTTATAGCGTTTGAAGGCGGCCATAGGGAGATCACTAAAGAGCAGATGAGTAACGTGATCAGACGAGAATGAAACGGTAAATGTTGAGTATTATCACAGCAGCTAAGTTGTGTGGATGATAGGTAATGGTGAGTAGTGTCCTGTCAGAGTGGGAGCTGTTGGAAGGAGTGAGTGCATCGAGACAATAGATAAGAAGAATTCATTTGAAGGCAGATTGAAGGACTGAATCTAGATAAAACAATCATCAAAAGAAGCCTAACATAAGGTGAGCCTGTTGGAGGAAATCCTCGTCATCTTAACAGATACGATGAAGACGCACCTGAGAAAACGGAATCGAATCACGATATGAAGGTGGATATGATGAAGTACAGAGAAGGTAAGAATGGGCGTCTATGGTTTTGTAGAAAACCGAGGTGTGAAGGCCAGAAGTGCCGAAGGAAACAATTAGTGTCCAAAAGGGTCACATAGGAAGTGGAGGTAAAGTATGTGATCTTGATAGTTTTGTGATATTTTCCGATGTAGTTAATACATTTGTAAATGTCGTCTTCAGGTAGATCGGTAATGCCGAAGCAGCCATCAATATAACGGAGGTATTTGACGGGAAGTGGGTCATGATATTGTTTGTATGTTTGGTTTTCAAGGTAACCCATGAATAGATAGACATAGCTGAGACCCATCTTGGTGTCCATGGTTACACCACTGACATGGGCAAAGAAGTCACCATTGAGCTCAAAGGTGTAGGGATTGTGGACAAGCTCAGTGAGGCGGAGAAGAGTGGCAGAAGAGTGGCAAAAGGATGTTGCTTTGGTCAAGAAAATATGGTAGAGCCCGGATGCCGTCAGAGTAAGGAATTCAATCAGCTTTCCGCCATTTTTCACATCAGTCGTTGGCTTTTATGTTTACATTACTTTGTTTATTTTTGAATAGTATTAATCTTTATATATGTTTATTGTTGTAACTGATGAACACATTTGCAAAATCTACGTTGTCTGTCTCGTCTCTCTAATAATTTAGTTGCAAGATACAATTTTATATTTATTTTACATCTTCTCTGTAGCGCTACTCGCAGCCCCCACATAATATTTAATATTTTATGTTTGTGCCCATCTCCTGACAAAATCAAGAGTCCGGAGATAATGACAATTTGAGAAAGTGTAAACGTTAACAACAAAGTTCTGGCAATAATAAGAAACATGTACAGGCAGCAAGACGCAGCCATATGACCTGGAAATTAAGGATGTTTTAACACATAAAACAATATGTTAAACAGAGTTGTGTGATTTAACTAAATATCTATAATTTGTGTGGTGAAATTATTATGATCATCTTCAGGTACCAGGCCTGCTGGCATAGGTGATCATGTCTCTACACAATTTCGATCACGACAATTATTTATCATTTCTGTTGTTGACCTACTGCAAAGCCAATCTCGAAAGCTGTCTGGTAACTTTTCTCTTTCTTCCCTCTATCTCTTTATCCCTCAATTTTCCCAGTTGCTACAATATACTCCAAATGTTCTCTTCTCATTACATGGCCAAAAATATTGAGATTATACTTATCTCGATAACGGAAATCTCTAAAATGTTAGTTGGTGGTGACAAGACCCCGACCATCCTGTACAGGATGAATACGAGTGGTGAACATTTAGACAACATTTGTTGTTACCCTGGAAGACACCACAAGGCGTGTAGGTTCACTGACTGCCTTGTGGGTCTGGGACCTAAAAAAAAATGTGACGTAAACTAAACGTAATCACACATTTTAAATTTGTTTATCCACAGCTGCGAAAAAACCCATTCTCTGGATAGCCCCATTTACTGCCCTCCCATTTGTATTGTTAATCCTGCTCTTTATTCCGAACTGCCCTGTTGATGATATCGACTCAGAACCATCCACCACTGACAAGCTCGATGTGGAATCGGCGGGTGCTTGTGTCAGTACATCTGTTTAGAGGTCTTCTAGAATCATTGATGACCGATACCGAAAAGCTACACCAACATCAATCTACAAGATAAACGTTTCTGTACCATGACTTTAAGAAGTAATCGAAAATTATTCATTATTCTAATTTTACCCACTTTATGAAAGTTAGTATAGCTTTCAGACAAATAATAATTATTATTGTTAAGGGAAACTTCCGAAGTGATAGTTCAGTGAATCATTTCAGGTGAAGAGGCATGTTTACAAAACTCGGAAAACAATCACACAAAAAAACTAAAACTAGATGGTCCGAGCAGGATTGAATCTGTACTCCTCGGTACACCGCCTTGCCCCGAGAACCAAATACTAGAGCACACGGCCAATTCAGCTACCTAAAAAGATAGCTGTCATTGGCGATGTCTTTTACGTTTGTTTACTAATGAATATAGCATAGGGATACGAACACAACTCGGGAATACATTGTATTTATGTATTTCCCTATTAAGACAAGTATCACTTCGCTCCTGTTTCGGACCATCTATTGTTCTTTGTATTTTGTTGGTGTATGTTGTATGCTTTGTATGTTACACAAATATGACCTTCTTCCGTCATTATATATACATATATTACCTTTGTCAATATAGCCACCCATTTATCTCAAGTGTTTTGCCATTTCTCTCCAAAATTAATAGACTTAGATCACCACTGATAAATGTGTCCCTTTGTTGTCTTCACTCGATTTCCTTCAGTTGATTATTGCAGAACACGACTTCAGCCTGTTTCTTGCCTTGATGTTACACGATGTCATGGGTTCTCCTGTTCATCGTCTGATATTCCGAGACCACTTTAATCTCTTCTGCCTATGCTTCATTTACCTTAAATTTTCCCCTTCACGATGACTTTAATTGAGTCAGTGTGTCTCTTTATGTGACATGAACTTTTCGTTTTTCTTCTTTTAATTGATACTTTATTCATTTTCAGCCGTTTCAAAACTTAATTATTTGTCTTCTTCTCTGTCCACCTAGTTTTTTGTTTGTTTATATTTCATCATATATTCATCCATATTTCAAGGACTTCACTGTTATTTTCAGTTTTATTGTCGGTGTCTACATTTCTGCGCCACATCGGTATATTCCGCAAATAGAACATTAGTATTCTCAATATTAGTATTCTCGTTATGTTCTTGCAATACATATTCGTTTTTGTTGATTTTTCCCCTTCTTTTCCATCACTTGTCCAAGATAGATATAACATCGATCTATAACTTGTCAGGTTTCTATGTTATTTCTGTTTATCATCATAAGTTAAATTTGTAAATATTTATCTGTCCATTCTCACTGTGCCAAAGTTCAATACATTCGATATGCAGTTTACGTCATGAAATTGAGATTTCTTCAATAACAGAGCAACTCTGAGAGCACCAGAGCAACTTGGCCTCGCCATGACTGATCACATCCCCGTTATTGCCACACAAGTAAGTGGTTCGATCACAGTCCTGTTACTGTCACACCAGTGATTCGATCACAGTCCTTTTACTGCCACACCAGTGAGTGGTTCGATCACAGCCCTGTTACTGCCACACCAGTGAGTGGTTCGATCACAGCCCTGTTACTACCACACCAGTGAGTGATTCGATCACAGCCCTGTTACTGCACACCAGTGAGTGGTTCGATCACAGCCCTGTTACTACCACACCAGTGAGTGATTCGATCACATCCCTGTTACTGCCACACCAGTGAGTGGTTCGATCACAGCCCTGTTACTGCCACACCAGTGAGTGGTTCGATCACAGTCCTGTTACTGCCACACCAGTGAGTGGTTCGATCACAGCCCTGTTACTACCACACCAGTGAGTGATTCGATCACATCCCTGTTACTGCCACACCAGTGAATGATTCGATCACAGCCCTGTTACTGCCACACCAGTGAGTGGTTCGATCACAGTCCTGTTACTGCCACACCAGTGAGCGATTCGATCACAGCCCTGTTACTACCACACACGTGAGTGATTCGATCACAGCCCTGTTACTGCCACACCAGTGAGTGGTTCGATCACAGCCCTGTTACTACCACACCAGTGAGCGAGTCGATCACAGCCCTGTTACTACCACACACGTGAGTGATTCGATCACAGCCCTGTTACTACCACACCAGTGAGTGATTCGATCACAGCCCTGTTACTACCACACCTGTGAGTGATTCGATCACAGTCCTGTTACTACCACACCAGTGAGTGATTCGATCACAGCCCTGTTACTGCCACACCAGTGAGTGATTCGATCACAGCCCTGTTACTACCACACCAGTGAGTGATTCGATCACAGCACTGTTACTACCACACCAGTGAGTGATTCAATCACATCCCTGTTACTACCACACCAATTAGTGGTTCGATCAATTGTGGTCAGCAATTTCTGATTGACGTCATTACGGCTCCTGTCCTGGATGTCATTCGTGCATGTAAGAATACGTCCATGTCCAGCCAACTGTATCTGTATGATGTTAGCAGAACACATATTTAACAACATCGGTGAGAGTTGAGAACCTTGTAGAGGGCCTGGAGTTATAAGTCTGGCCAGCGAGGACAAGGATCCTAATCTTAGTGCCCCAAACCTCGTCAGTAACGTCGTGGCTGCCCACTATCCATGGGTCTATCTTCATGAACATCATGTATGAGAGTGTCATGCTCAACTCTGTTATATGCGTCCTCAAGGTCAAGGGAAACTACCGCCGCCTCCTCTCTTCTTTGGAAACCCTTGTACTCATCATGCGCGAGAACTGACGCGTTTGTGGTTGTGTCCCTGCATGGTTTATACCTGCCAAACATGTCTGGGAGCAACCCGTGGTTATCCATGTTCCCACATTAGACGTTTGACGATTATCGTTTCCAGGTCTTTACCGCGCACATTCTGCAGTGTTATGATTCATTTGATAACCTTTAATATATGAACTGTCTTTGCCTGGTTTGGCCAGGAGAACAAGGTAATTATGTAGCAAAACTTCTGTTATTGTGCCTGTCTTTATGCTGAGGTTCTACTCATGACATATTTGTGCCAGCATCTGCTCATTAACCATCTCTAGATGGCTCTATCGAACACCATCTGGACCTGCGGCGTCGTCTGTGGCCCGTTTCTATCATCGCTGTACAACTGTGACTGTCGCAGTGATATATTTGCAAGATGCATCAAAGAAAGTCCTGCCTTTCTCTTCTCAGAGGCAAGGACCTTCCCTCCCTCTTCATGAATGTTAACATTCACTTTCGTGTCCAATCTATTGTTGATGTTTCTGTATCATGTATTGACAAGAAATGTAACAGGAAAAACATATAGATAACAACACACGTTTAGAAAAAAGAAAAAAGAAAAGAGCTTTAGAAGTCAGTAATGGAGAGAATGGATTGAAGACATTAAAAACATTTTACAAAGCAGGAAAACAGGTACACAGCACGTTCGAATGGTGGACAGTCGTGAACAGCTCATTAAGTTGACCTCCAAAGATCTGCAAGAAAGTCAATGATCAGACACATGGTCAGATCTGTAGTTGTTTAACGTCGTTACCTTATTTGCATAATGACTGTGTCATGCGCAGCCATGTGCTTGGGTGGGTACTCTAACTACATGTATTTATGTGTCTGTGAATTATACAACTTTGTGTATACGTGCATGGGATTGTTGAATATTGAAACTTATTGTGTCAGAAATATAATATGAAATGAGCTAGCACTGAATAATGAGGATTATAATAAAAACAATACATCTCCACAATCGTTATTAGTTTCTGTTGCTGAACAAACTCTACTTTCTTTGTTTACTAACAAAAACAAATTTTTTCAGCATTTGACAATCATCATTATCATGTGTGGTACCGACTGTAGATGATACTTTTATGTCGTTTATGCCTAACGTTACTGACTTTTCTTACAACTGGAGCATTGTGACAATTGGATAAAAAAGAGGGAAGCAAAGATAGAGGAAAACGACGAGAAATAATAGACGCTTTAAAACAATGATTTGATGGGAAGTCAACAACAGAACTGAGGAACAGCTGTAGGGATATACATTTTTGGAGAGAAACGACCACCTACGCCAGCGGCCATTATACCTGACGATGATTACATATTTATAGTCAGTGATTCGGTGAATTAGAAAAGAAAGCGTTACGAATAGTCCCACATAAAGATTAAAAAGGAAGAGAAGCTTTCATTACACCAGGAAACCTATAGAAAAAAACAAATAAATTAGTTTACACACACACCTAAAAATGTCAACTCTAATGTTAAATCAGCCCTGGCAAGCGTCCGTGAAACAAGTACAACAAAACAATTGCCAGGAAAAACGGGTTTTGACTAATGAAATTATAGTCCACAATGAAATTAAAGTTATAGTCTTCTGGCACGCTAAGAAAACATTTTAAAATACCAGATAATACCAGTGGACAAAATAGATGCGACAAAGAAGATGAAGCTGGATGATGCGCACTGAGAAACCCAGGGTGAGTATTACACCATGGATCCTTTTTTTAAATTTACAGGAAGAGGCACAAGGCGATAGCCCAAAATATACTTGGAGAAGATAAGTGAACAGGCGGCGGGAACAATTGAAGGCTATGCATGAAAAGTGTTCCTTCTTGCAGTTTCCTCATATTCCAAGTCCGGCTTGTTGCAGGAGCTACTGAGTTAAGTGCTCTGTACACACCGTTAGCTGTGTGTCTCATCCGTTTTGATCATGTTTTGATATTCAAATTGTTTACGATGAATGATGATATTGTAACTGCTACGATGGGGACTACAGTTACCTTTCTTTGTTTGGGAGATGAGATATTAATTCGGATGATTCTGCTGGCACGTGGGGTTGAGCAATTATGGATTTTAATTCGTTTGCGGTGATACCTGGGCCTTCGATAACAAAATAAACAAATAACCTTCTGAACAGACGAAAACGAAGGGACATAAATAAAACGATCTTATGAAAATTCCATCTCAACGGGACGGTTTGGAAAGTTGTTGTTAAAGTTCTTTGCTTCATCGGAAGCTGAAATCAAAACCGAGACAATCCTATTTACTCCTAGTATGTTAATGTTCTCATGCGGCTCGTAATATGTAGCCTAGTACTACTCATTGATGTTTTGGCTATATCACTTTGATCATGAAGCACAAGCTCTACTCTCGATGGTTTCAGAAAGCCCTAGTTCTAAAATTCCCTGATCGTAAAGCCCCTCATCGTAGACTGTTTATTGTTTAACAAAAAACTGCGAACTTACACACCTATTCATTTCCTTCTTCCTTCTGTCAGTCACAAAAGCATGTCTTCAAACCGTCTTCTCTATAAAGATTGTCTCAGTGAAATTCTGTCACAGACAGTTCAGAACTACAACTACCTGGGACATTATAACCTGTGATGGAAAATGTACAACTGAAATAAACAAAAGAATAGCAATGGCAAAAAATAATTTTAATGCCATGAAAAATATACTAACATCAAAACAAATAACACCATGGCTAAAACTAAGAATAGCAAAATATTACATCTTCTCAATATTCCTATAAGGTGCAGAAACATGGACATTAGACTAGAAAACAGAACAGAGAATTGAAACCTTTGAAATGTGGATATATAGAAGAATAGGTAGAGTTCGATGGAAATAGAAGAAAACAAACAATGAAGTCTTAAAACAACTAAAAATGAAAATAGAACTAGTAAGCACAATTCAAACAAGACAAATGCGATTTTTGGGCCATGTTAAAAGACACAACAGCCTACAAAAAGTAATCCTGGATGGAAAAATGCAAGGTAAAATAGGCAGAGGCAGACCAAGGTTAACATGGACGAGTAACATCAAAAGATGGACAAATCAGCCTAAGACAACCTGCACCATCAAATCAAGTGACACAGCAGAATGGCGCTCCATTGTAGCCAACCTTCGTTGTGGAGACGGCACTCGACGATGATGATGAATTCTGTCTGAGCCTTGATGTCTGGATAAGAAAGCTTGCGGGCTGTCAAATTGACACTCCTGTAAGTCCACGAAGCTTTTTTTCACAAACTGCTGCGCGCTTGTTCTATTTTGTACATTCAAGCTCATTGTATATGGATTCTTCAGCTGGTATCTGTTCAAATATATTTATTCATGTTGTTGTAGTCGACATTATCTGTTCGTACTTAACTTCGGTTCTTTTTTTATTATTCCTCTGAAAATGCCACCTTCGCGTTGCGTTGCAGGCTGCAAATCTAAACGCAACAGTGCTCTGAAAATTGGTGGTGATTACATTAACGTTTTAAAATTTGCTAACAATTATGAACTGCGAAGCAAGTGGATAAAATATATAGCAAATAAAGGCTGGGGACCTAGATCAGTAAGTGTTATACAAGATGTTGGGGATCTGAAGCTGAATCTGGTCGTTAACATGAAGTGTTTATTTGAGAAAACTTGGAAATTTGTCTTATTGGTGGAGAACTTAGCACTTACTTTATGTTTTACACAGTCAATGTTGAGACAAATGAATTTAAATATCTGGGAACAATGTTAACTTTAGACGGGTAAATATACGTAAGATCCAGAATGGCTCAGGCAAATGCAGCTTTCCAAAGAATGAGGAAGATACTGTGCAATTCATTTTTGACAAAAGAAACAAAATAAAAGAGTTCTTAAATGTTATGTAGAGCCTGTCTTAACATATGAGTGTGAGTTATGATCAATATGACAACAGACAATAATATCGCTGGAGTTTGTAGAAATGTTTTACAGAAAAATGGTGAGAATGCCATGTACAGCAAAGAAAAGTAATGACAACTTTCTGAAAGAGACCAAAGCAAAAAGAAAGCTGATATCCAATATTAGGAAGAAACAATCGTCATTTTTTGGTTATGTAATGAAAAGGTAACAGCTGGAATATATTGTAACAACTGAGAAATTTGCGGGACGAAGAGATAGAGGAAAACAAAGAGAAAAGATACTAGAAAAATTACGAGAATGGCTTGGCAGAAGGTCAACAACAGAAATGATAAATAACTGTCGAAATCGAAAGCTGTGAAGAGACATGATCACCTACGCCAGCAGGCACGGCACTATAATGATGATAATGTTGAGACTGTTTCTCTGCAGCTTCAATTTATTTAACTCTAACACTCTTTCCAGATATAAGTATTATGGTGTTTGTTGGTGATGATGAAATTGATGGGAAACATCTCAGGTCAATTATAGAAAACAGCAAAGTTGAAAGGTGGTCACAGCTGGAAAATGTACTTATTTATGGCAATGGATCTAGCTCTTCTAACAATCCACACAACAAAAATCTGCGCAACCTTCTAGAGAAAAAACACAAAAACTTACAGTGTGCTGGGTATAAAGTAATTCAAAAGATGAGGTAAAGATAAGAAACTGGTATTTGCTGCAGAACATCTGTAATTACTCAATACTATACCAAAAAGCGTTACAGTTCCTGTGCTGTCTGCTTTTCTTTCAGTTTGAACATTACATCACCATCTTATTACAGTTCCTGTACTGTCTGCTTTTCTTTCAGTTTGAACATTACATCACCATCTTATTACAGTTCCTGTACTGTTTGCCTTTCTTTCAGTTTGAACATTACTTCACCATCTTATTACAGTTCCTGTACTGTCTGCTTTTCTTTCAGTTTGTACATTACATCACCATCTTATTACAGTTCCTGTACTGTCCGCTTTTCTTTCAGTTTGTACATTACATCACCATCTTATTACAGTTCCTGTACTGTTTGCTTTTCTTTCAGTCTGTACATTACTTCACCATCTTATTACAGTTCCTGTACTGTCTGCTTTTCTTTCAGTTTGTACATTACATCACCATATTATTACAGTTCCTGTACTGTTTGCTTTTCTTTCAGTCTGTACATTACTTCACCATCTTATTACAGTTCCTGTACTGTTTGCTTTTCTTTCAGTTTGTACATTACATCACCATCTTATAACAGTTCCTGTACTGTTTGCTTTTCTTTCAGTCTGTACATTACTTCACCATCTTATTACAGTTCCTGTACTGTTTGCTTTTCTTTCAGTCTGTACATTACTTCACCATCTTATTACAGTTCCTGTACTGTTTGCTTTTCTTTCAGTTTGAACATTACTTCACCATCTTGTTACAGGTTTATCAAAAAAAGTTAACAGCTTTGTTTGTCTTTCCCAAGTCAATTAAGAATATTTAACTTCTGCATGCGCTTCAGGTTCTGATAATGGTTCAAAATCCTATTTACAATATAAGCATAGCAAGCTCGCATCCTTTTAAACTGGTAAATATGCTAACATTTACATCTTTTGTAGTCATTTAAAGACTTTTGTCCACAGAGTTTACAGAGGAATGTCATTCTTGAGTGCATCATTGCAAAGTGCTGCATTAATATCATAGCCAGCATCAAGCAACACTTTAAGGTGTGAAGTATCTGTGACAATGGTTGTCCCAAGATGAAAGTTGTTTCCAAGAACACTGATATATTGTACAATATATTTTTAAAACAACTATAGAAAATGCAAAATGAAAAGCCACTGATAAAATTGGGACAACATTAGAAGCATTTCTACATTGATTGTCCAACAGATTTTCATTGCTATTTCTTTTCTTCATTTGAGACACGTATCTTATTACGGATGTATTATTTTGATGTACTTCACTCCCTGGATATGTTATTTTAATGTACTTCACTCCCTGGATGTGTTATTTTGATGTACTTCACTCCCTGGATATGTTATTTTGATGTACTTCACTCCCTGGATATGTTATTTTGATGTACTTCAATCCCTGGATGTGTTATTTTGATTACTTCACTCCCTGGATATGTTATTTGTATGTACTTTACTCCCTGGATATGTTATTTTGATGACACTCCCTGGGTGTGTTATTTTGATGTACTTCACTCCCTGGATATGTTATTTTTATGTACTTCACTCCCTGGATATGTTTTTTTGATGTACTTCACTCCCTGGATATGTTATTTTGATGTACTTCACTCCCTGGATATGTTATTTTGATGTACTTCACTCCCTGAAGACTGAATACTACTGGCGAGCTTGAAAGAACTATAATGACAGATGTGGTTTTATAGCCCGTTCAGAAGTTCATAATCACACCTGAATTAGTTTTGCGTGATAACCGCTTGTTATTTTGGTTTCAAATTTTGCATGCAATCTTAGAATATTGATGACGTTATAGAAATATTTTTTGCTCTGAGAAATTTGATCTAGTTTAAAAGTTTTCTTCTTTAGGGTATATTAAATTAACCCTGTTCGAATTTGACACCATTTTAGGATATATACATTAATTTGGTGCGGTCGTTGACGTAAAATAGTTTGGCTATTGCAGAAACACTAACTTCAGGAAAACCCCGTGCACAAAACTGAATTGTTATTGAACGACATGACGCACCACGGCCTTGTCATTAATTAGCGAAGGGAAGGCGTATCTTTATTAATTTTGTGAAGACTCAGTAGACAATTTGTTGACTTTAAATACCAACATTTATATCTAAATTACAATGAGTTTGAAATACAAATTTATAACTATGCAAAAGAAGTGTGTTGAACATGTGTTGCGGGTGGAAGATGAGTACTGGAAACGAGATGGATTACTATTTGTGGATACAAATAATAATAAATTAATATTATGATATAGGGAACTTCCTATTTGTCCAGCCAGTAATGATTATCAACCTCTTGGAATCGTCAGATTCGGAATGATTAAAATTAAGATGAATTCAATTCCAGCTGCAGTTAGGACGTCCTGGGGTCTAATGGTGACCGAAGGACAAGACTAATTGTAAGCAATTGAATTCATGTTTGCAAATACACATAACGAACAACACCCACAATTAAGCACTATGTAGATACGCCTCTGACAAGAATTGCGGTTAGCTGGACAATTTAACACGATTACTGTAAACTCTAAAATTTGAATCAACTTGTGTGATATCGTCATAAAAGATCAAAGGAATTCGCTGATGTGCAAAATCTGTTGTGTTTGTGGAATAAAAAATACCAAAATCTTTGCGTCATCAATATTCTAAGATCGCATGCACAATGTGAAAGCAAAATAACAAGCGGTTATGACGCAAAGCTAATTCAGGTGTGATTATGAATTTCTGAACGTTTTATAGGACGACGCGCAAGGGGCAGACCAAGAAGAAAGTGTTTTAAAGATTATCAGTAAGAACATGACAACAAACGAGTGGGAGATCAGACTAGAGAAAGAGGTTCTTTCAGACGGCCTGAGGTTAATGACACGTTCTGCAAAGGACATACGACCTGATAATGAATGCCCCTGAGCAGCTAAAAGAAATAATACTTGAGTTGAAAAGATATCAATGGGATACAATATGACTGCCTGAAACTCGCTTGAAGCACGTTAAGGAAAACATGACTGATGGAAAACATAAGATATCTCAGCTGTAGGGAAGACACACATGAGCATGGGGTCGCCTTTATAGTACACGATGACACTTCAGTTACGTGATGGAGTGCCACCCTTTAACCAGGTGAATCATCACATTGCGCCTTAACAACAACTACTTTCCATATCACTGTTATTCAAGCCAATAAACAAACATCTAACTATGACGACACCAAAACAATGTTTCCTGCAACAAATTCAATAAATAATAAAACAAATACATAAGTAAGAATTCTTGATTGTACAAGGAAGCTGGAACATAAAAAAATGGGGAAAATGTTGTTAAAAGGTATCGCGACATCATTTTTTTTTTATTACAACCGACAATCAATTAGATGACATAAATTTGCAAGTTTCAACTATTTAACACTCCTAAAAAACCTAGGATTCTCATAAAATGTAATGGATTTAGATGTTCTGTTATATTTGTTTCCTTTTGAGCCAAAGGGGACACACAGGGCAAACCTTCTTATTGACTCCTTTGTGTCTGACTATCTTTGTTCTCGTGCAAGTCATTGCACATGACCCGCATTGTATATCGCAACACGTCTCTGCTTTGTGTCTGACTATCTTTGTTCTCGTGCAAGTCATTGCACATGACCCGCATTGTATATCGCAACACGTCTCTGCTTTGTGTCTGACTATCTTTGTTCTCGTGCAAGTCATTGCACATGACAAGCATTGTATATCGCAACACGTCTCTGCTTTGTGTCTGACTATCTTTGTTCTCGTGCAAGTCATTGCACATGACCAGCATTGTATATCGCAACATGTCTCTGCTTTGTGTCTGACTATCTTTGTTCTCGTGCAACAGTCATTGCACATGACCAGCATTGTATATCGCAACACGTCTCTGCTTTGTGTCTGACTATCTTTGTTCTCGTGCAAGTCATTGCACATGACCAGCATTGTATATCGCAACACGTCTCTGCTTTGTGTCTGACTATCTTTGTTCTCGTGCAAGTCATTGCACATGACCAGCATTGTATATCGCAACACGTCTCTGCTTTGTGTCTGACTATCTTTGTTCTCGTGCAAGTCATTGCACATGACCAGCATTGTATATCGCAACACGTCTCTGCTTTGTGTCTGACTATCTTTGTTCTCGTGCAAGTCATTGCACATGACCCACATTGTATATCGCAACACGTCTCTGCTTTGTGTCTGACTATCTTTGTTCTCGTGCAAGTCATTGCACATGACCCGCATTGTATATCGCAACACGTCTCTGCTTTGTGTCTGACAATCTTTGTTCTCGTGCAAGTCATTGCACATGACCAGCATTGTATATCGCAACACGGCTCTGCTTTGTGTCTGACTATCTTTGTTCTCGTGCAAGTCATTGCACATGACCCGCATTGTATATCGCAACACGTCTCTGCTTTGTTTCTGACTATCTTTGTTCTTGTGCAAGTCATTGCACATGACCAGCATTGTATATCGCAACACGTCTCTGCTTTGTGTCTGACTATCTTTGTTCTCGTGCAAGTCATTGCACATGACCAGCATTGTATATCGCAACACGTCTCTGCTTTGTGTCTGACTATCTTTGTTCTCGTGCAAGTCATTGCACATGACCAGCATTGTATATCGCAACACGTCTCTGCTTTGTGTCTGACTATCTTTGTTCTCGTGCAAGTCATTGCACATGACCCGCATTGTATATCGCAACACGTCTCTGCTTTGTGTCTGACTATCTTTGTTCTCGTGCAAGTCATTGCACATGACCCGCATTGTATATCGCAACACGTCTCTGCTTTGTGTCTGACTATCTTTGTTCTCGTGCAAGTCATTGCACATGACCAGAATTGTATATCGCAACACGTCTCTGCTTTGCGTCTGACTATCTTTGTTCTCGTGCAAGTCATTGCACATGACCATCATTGTATATCGCAACACGTCTCTGCTTTGTGTCTAACTATCTTTGTTCTCGTGCAAGTCATTGCACATGACCAGCATTGTATATCGCAACATGTCTCTGCTTTGTGTCTGACTATCTTTGTTCTCGTGCAAGTCATTGCACATGACCAGCATTGTATATCGCAACACGTCTCTGCTTTGTGTTTGACTATCTTTGTTCCTATGCAAGTCATTGCACATGACCAGCATTGTATATCGCAACACGTCTCTGCTTTGTGTCTGACTATCTTTGTTCTCGTGCAAGTCATTGCACATGACCAGCATTGTATATCGCAACACGTCTCTGCTTTGTGTCTGACTATCTTTGTTCTCGTGCAAGTCATTGCACATGACCCGCATTGTATATCGCAACACGTCTCTGCTTTGTGTCTGACTATCTTTGTTCTCGTGCAAGTCATTGCACATGACCAGCATTGTATATCGCAACACGTCTCTGCTTTGTGTCTGACTATCTTTGTTCTCGTGCAACAGTCATTGCACATGACCAGCATTGTATATCACAACACGTCTCTGCTTTGTGTCTGACTATCTTTGTTCTCGTGCAAGTCATTGCACATGACCAGCATTGTATATCGCAACACGTCTCTGCTTTGTGTCTGACTATCTTTGTTCTCGTGCAAGTCATTGCACATGACCAGCATTGTATATCGCAACACGTCTCTGCTTTGTGTCTGACTATCTTTGTTCTCGTGCGAGTCATTGCACATGACCAGCATTGTATATCGCAACACGTCTCTGCTTTGTGTCTGACAATCTTTGTTCTCGTGCAAGTCATTGCACATGACCAGCATTGTATATCACAACACGTCTCTGCTTTGTGTCTGACTATCTTTGTTCTCGTGCAAGTCATTGCACATGACCAGCATTGTATATCACAACACGTCTCTGCTTTGTGTCTGACTATCTTTGTTCTCGTGCAAGTCATTGCACATGACCCGCATTGTATATCACAACACGTCTCTACTTTGTGTCTGACTATCTTTGTTCTCGTGCAAGTCATTGCACATGACCAGCATTGTATATCACAACACGTCTCTGCTTTGGGCAAACTGTTCTCGGCGAAGAAGTTGATGCTTGCTGTTGTTGCCTCTCGTCTCAATTCCTTTTTTAGTGTTTGTCTAGATCAGCTTCTTCTTCATTTTACCTTCTGGTTCAGGATTTATACTTTCATCATCATCATCATGTAGTATATCGGTTGGCGTAGGCGATCATGTCCTTCTAAAATTCCTTATTAATTGTGCAAAATATAATTTCTGCTGTTGGCTGTTTTCCATGCAATGTTTTTCGGTATCTACTCTCTTTCTCAACACCGAATTCTCTTTCCCTGTATTTTGCCATTTGTAACCAAGTATTCCTTTTCTTCTGATGTGCCCGAAAAATGTTGATTTTTTTTTTCTGAAATTTATTAGAAGCATCTTGTTTTGTTTTGGTCTCTTCGAGAATTTCCTTATTGCTCTTTTTAGTTGTCCAAGGAACTCTCAACATTCTACTGAGAAATCCCATCTCTGTACCATCTAATCGTCTTTTTATTTGACCGTTTTCTGTCCATGATTCACTTCCATAGGTCAGAAATGGCTCTATATAACACAGAAGAACTCTCTTGAGTTCTCTTACTGCTACTGACATTGACTTTGCATAAGACGTTTTTCATTTTATGAAATGCTGTATTGGCCTCAGTTATTCTACTTTGTATTTCTGTGGTGCATCTTCCATCTGATGTTATTATTGTGCCCAGGTATTTGACACGTTGCACCTGTTTCAGATGTGCAATGCTTATATGTTTGTTGCATGATTGTGTTGATTGTTTCCTCGATATGACCATTACTTCTATTTTCTTACTAGCCATACTGGGACCTTTCTTGTTGCTTTTACAATTATGTCTATGCTCTGTCTCTTATATTAAATCTGTGCCATCCGCATATCGCAGATTGTTCAAGATTATTCATGTTGTGACGGTTGATTTCAATTCTTGTTTTGTGTGTGTGTCTACTAGTGACCTCATAACAGATTCGCTGTAAAGTGATAACAAATCCGGTGACACGGCCTTGTCTTTCTCCTTGTTTTATATCTATCTATTGTGCTTTCGAGCCGAAGACGGCACATAGGACAGAACTACAATTTCAAAAACAGAAACTTTGCTTGCCAAAATGGCACATATTGCAGAGATCTCTGCTTCTAAAATATATGTTATGTTTTCATAGCATGGTTTTTACAATAACAGCTTGTCAACCTCATTAGTCGCCTATTACGACATGCCTGGAAGGTCACAGTGTCACTAATTCTTTACTTCCCACATAATGAGGTCCCGGTAACACACGGGGGTGTGTTTGTTTATATATTGTTGTATATACTGGAACCATAATGTTTAGTTGCTAATTCTAATGGCTGCTGTTTGTTGGCAACTCAAGTTTTTTTCATGATTCCTCATATCCTTGACGACAATGTTTAATTTATCTAGCACATTAACAATTTTCACATGATTTACTGTGTCAAGTGCTTTTGTGTAGTCTATGAAGTACATAAATAATCTTTCTTTCCCTCTATAACTCTTTCAATCAATGTTCTCATGATGTTTATTGCATTACTGGTGTGTTTTACTTCCACAAATCCACACTTTTCCACGTTTATTTCTGGTTTTATTAGGTCATTAAAGTCTCATGATGATTATTGGTAATATTTAGGTGATGTGGCCCATGAGACTAATAGTTATATTGCCGTTGCAACCAGTGGCGCCTGACTTTTCTGGAGTGGTTACATAGATATAGTTTTAGAAGATCTTCATGTATGTGTCCACTGTTATATATATATCATTGAGTAGTTCTTCGTGTATGTGGCCACTGTTATATATATCATTGAGTAGATCTTCGTGTATGTGGCCACTGTTATATATATCATTGAGTAGATCTTCGTGTATGTGGCCACTGTTATATATATCATTGAGTAGATCTTCATGTATGTGTCCACTGTTTTATATATCATTGAGTAGATCTTCGTGTATGTGGCCACTGTTATATATATCATTGAGTAGATCTTCATGTATGTGTCCACTGTTTTATATATATATATATATATATATATATATATATATATATATATATGTATCATTTAGTACATCTTCATGTATGTGTCCACTGTTGTATATATCATTGAGTAGATCTTCAAGTATGTGTCCACAGTTATATATATATATATATATATATATATATATATATACATATATAAATATATCATTGAGTAGATCTATGTGTATATGTCCACAGTTGTATATATGTCATTGAGTAGATCTTCATGTATGTGTCCACAGTTATATATATCATTGAGTAGATCTGCATGCATGTGTCCACTGTTATATATATATATATATCATTGAGTAGATCTTCGTGATGCGTCCACTGTTATATATACAATGGAGTAGATCTTCGTGTATGTGCCCACTGTTATATATGTATCATTTAGTAGATCTTCGTGTATGTGTCCACTGTTATATATATATATCATTGATTAGATCTTCGTGTATGTGTCCACTGTTATATATATATATATATCACTTAGTAGATCTTCATGTATGTGTCCACTGTTATATATATATCATTGAGAAGATATTCATGTATGTGTCCACTGTTATATATATATCATTGAGTAGATCTTCATGTATGTGTCCACAGTTATATATATTATTGAGTAGATCTTCATGTATGTGGCCACTGTTATATATATCATTGAGTAGATCTTTATGTATGTGTCCACTGTTATATATATCATTGAGTAGATCTTCATGTATGTGGCCACTGTTATATATGTATCATTGAGTAGATCTTCATGTATGTGCCCGCTGTTCTATACATATATCATTGAGTATATCTTTATGTATGTGTGCACAGTTATATATGTATCATTGAGTAGATTTTCATGTATGAGTCAACAGTTATATATGTATCATTGAGTAGATCTTCATGTATGTGTCCACAGTTATATATGTTTCATTGAGTAGATCTTCGTGTATGTGTCCACAGTTATATATATATATATTATTGTGTAGAATTTTGTGTATGTGTCCACTGTTATATGTGTATCAATGAGTAGATCTTCATGTATGACTCCACTGTTATATATATATTATTGAATAGATCTTCGTGTATGTGTCCACTCTTATATATATGAATATATCACTGAGTAGATCTTCGTGTATGTGGCCACTGTTATATATGTATCATTGAGTATATCTTCATGTATGTGGCCACTTTTATATATGTATCATTGAGTAGATATTCATGTATGTGGCCACTGTTTTATATATGTGTCATTGAGTAGATCTTCATGTGTGTGTCCACTGTTATATATATATATATAATAAAATAGATCTTCGTGTATGTGTCCACTGTTATATATATATATATATATATATATATATATATATATATATATTAGTCATTGAGTAGATCTTCGTGATGCGTCCACTGTTATATATACAATGGAGTAGATCTTCGTGTATGTGCCCACTGTTATATATATATCATTGAGTAGATATTCGTGTATGTGTCCACAGTTATATATATCATTGAGTAGCTCTTCGTGTATGTGTCCACTGTTATATATATATATATATATCACTGAGTAGATCTTCGTGTATGTGTCCACTGTTATATATGTATCATTTAGTAGATCTTCGTGTATGTGTCCACTGTTATATATATATATATATATATATATGTCACTTAGTAGATCTTCATGTATGTGTCCACTGTTATATATATATATGTCATTGAGTAGATCTTCATGTATGTGTCCACTGTTATATATATATAAAATATATATATATATATATATATATATATATATATATATATATATATATATATATCATTGAGTAGATCTTCATGTATGTGTCCACAGTTATATATATCATTGAGTAGATCTTCATGTATGTGGCCACTGTTATATATATATCATTGAGTAGATCTTCATGTATGTGGCCACTGTTACATATATCATTGAGTAGATCTTCATGTATGTGTCCACTGTTATATATATCATTGAGTAGATCTTCATGTATGTGTCCACTGTTATATATATATCATTGATTAGATCTTCGTGTATGTGTCCACTGTTATATATATCATAAAGTAGATTTTCGTGTATGTGTCCACTTTTATATATGTATCATTGAGTAGATCTTCGTGTATGTGTCCACAGTTATATATATATATATATATATATATATATATATATATATATATATATATATATATATCATTGAATAGATCTTCCTGTATGTGTCCACTCTTGTATATATGAATATATCACTGAGTAGATCTTCGTGTATCTGGCCACTGTTATATATGTATCATTGAGTAGATCTTCATGTATGTGGCCACTGTTATATATGTATTATTGAGTAGATCATCATGTATGTGGCCACTGTTTTATATATGTGTCATTGAGTAGATCTTCATGTATGTGGCCACTGTTATATATGTATCATTGAGTAGATCTTCATGTATGTGGCCACTGTTATATATATATATATATATATATCATTAATTAGATCTTCATGTATGTTGTAACTTTTATATATGTGTCATGGAGTAGATCTTCGTGTATGTGTCCACTGTTATATATATCATTGAGTAGATCTTCATGTGTGTGTCCACTGTTATATATATCATTGATTAGATCTTCGTGTATGTGTCCACTGTTATATATATCATAAAGTAGATCTTCGTGTATTTGTGGACTGTTATATATATATATATATATATATATATATATACACACATATATATATATATATCATTGAGTAGATCTTCATGTATGTGGCCACTGTTATATATTGTATCACGTGTCCACTTTTATATATATATCATTGAGTAGATCTTCATGTATGTGTTCACAGTTATATATGTATCATTGGGTAGATCTTCATGTATGAGTCCACAGTTATATACATATATCATTGAGTACATCTTCATGTATGTGTCCACAGTTATATATGTATCATTGAGTAGATCTTCATGTATGAGTCAACAGTTATATATGTATCATTGAGTAGATCTTCATGTATGTGTCCACAGTTATATATGTATCATTGAGTAGATCTTCATGTATGAGTCCACTGTTATATATATATATATATATCATTGAATAGATCTTCGTGTATGTGTCCACTCTTATATATATGAATATATCACTGAGTAGATCTTCGTGTATGTGGCCACTGTTATATATGTATCATTGAGTAGATCTTCATGTATGTGGCCAGTGTTATATATGTATCATTGAGTAGATCTTCATGTATGTGGCCACTGTTTTATATATTTGTCATTGAGTAGATCTTTATGTATGTGGCCACTGTTATATATGTATCATTGAGTAGATCTTCATGTATGTGGCCACTGTTATATATATATATATATATATATATATATATATATATATATCATTAAGTAGATCTTCATGTATGTGGTCACTTTTATATATGTGTCATTGAGTAGATCTTCGTGTATGTGTCCACTGTTATATTTATCATTGTGTAGATCTTCATGCATATGTCCACTGTTATATATATCATTGAGTAGTTTTGTTATGACCTGTACTTCCAGCTCTCCTAATAAATTTATCTCTTCGATTGTTATATTGTGCGGACCTGGAGCATTGCCTCTTCTCATGTTCTCAATTGCCTTCTCCATTTCGCTCTGCATTAGTGATGACCCTGTACCCTTGATTGACTTGTTTAACTCTGGCCTTTCGTCATCGTACAGTTGACTGATATATTATGGCAATCTTTCCATTCTCCTCTCCCATTATTTTATTTCCTTTCTGTGATTTCAGACATTCTGAAACTTTGCCTTATTTTTTTCCTGTTATTTCGTTTAACTTATTTTGCATATATTGTGTGCCTTGCTGTTGTTGTTTTTCCATTTCTTTACATATCAACTTTAACAACCTTTCCTTTGGTTCTCTGCATTTGTTTCAGATTTCCTTGTGCAGTCTTTTGTATGTCAGTTCTTCTTTCTCTTGCTTTCATCTTTCGCCCATTAGTTTTAGTATTTCTTCTGTCATCCATTTATTCTTCCTGATTCTTTTAATCAATGGTATTACTTCATTTTGTGTTTGCAACATCGATTGTTTGAACATTTCCCACTGCATCTCAATGTTCTGTATTTTCACAATGGCATTATATCTATTTTATACTATAGTCCAGTTATTATCGTGAGCAAAGCAGGTCTATACAAGGTGCTGGAAAATTTTGGCTGCCCTCCTATATTACTCAAGATGATCACAGCATTTCACAACAATATGTCTGCCACCCAGTTCGACGGTAGATCTCCAAAGCCCTTAGGGGTGAACTGTGAAGTCATACAAGGATGTATCCTTGCCCACCACCCTATTTGAAATATTTTTCTCCTGAATTTCTAAAATACACTTATGGAACCGTCTCTGGAGACATCTACATCATTACAAGATCTGATTGCTACTTATTTAATCTAACACGTCTGAAGTCAAAATTTGAAGCTAATGAGGCATTCATCAATAAGTTTCTATTCGCCGATGATACAGCACTGTTTACTCACGATGAATCTGTCCTCAAATCAATGATTGAACATCCTACACATGTGATTTATCCTCCCTGCCAATAAGTACACATAATATGACGATCGGGAGGACGTGAAATTCCGGTATATGGTGGATAGGCGGCAGGAATCATTGAAGGCTATGTCTGAAAAGTGTTCCTTGTTGCAGTCTCCTCATATTTCAAGTCCGGCTTGTTGCAGGAGCTACTGAGTTAAGTGCTCTGTGCACACCGTGAGCTGTGTATCTCATCCGTTTTGATCATGTTTCGATATTCCAATTGTTTACGATGAATGATGATATCGTATGACAGGGAACAGTTGGCTGTGTTCACTTTAAGCGCGGTTTCGCATTATGTCTTTTGGCGTGTGCTGAGACTGCTGCGATGGGGACTACAGTTACCTTTCTTTGTTTGGGAGATGAGTTAGTAATTCGGATGATTCCACTGGCACGGGGGTTGAGCAATTATGGATTTTAATTCGTTTGCAGTGATGCCGAGGCCTTCCATAACCAAAAACCAATAAGTACACAGAAAAAGTTGCACGTTATATATTCATTTTGAAGATCAGCAAAGAAACGGACAACGGCACCATTTGGTACTGCAGTAGAACCAATCATGTGTTTGCAGAGTGTCAAACCACGGCTATGTAGACCAACGATGGTGAAACATTCAAACAGGTCTACGGTCAGAGTAACCAGTTGACGAGGATGAAACTAACGCGGCATATAGTGACGTCTCTGTTGGGACAAACATATGAGAGAGCTACACAGCTTATGTTGGCTGTTGACTAACCAGTCGCGTTGCGAATGCTATAACGTAAACATGATTTTAATTTTTAAGGTAGAAAAAAACACCGAAATATGTATGAGATTTATTCAGACATCCGTAGAGAGTTAGCTTGGATATTTTAGTTTAGTCATCTGCACAACACTTCGGACAACATCATAAGACCTGAGATTCGCCTGTCAATGTAACCTTCAGCTGTTGCGACTGACGCTACTAGATCTGTTTGTTTATCAGTCTTGTCTTGTCCCTGTTAAGAGCTCTTGCTCAATGGCATCCCTTGATCTGATGTTCGTGCTGTCGATTCAACGATTGACTTTCATCGCCTTAATCATTCTCTAATTCTGTCTCTATGATATCATTTAACAAGTTACATTAAAATCATCGCTCTATTCATAGACTACCCTTGACAAATCCATACCAGTAAGACTTTAATTTCACTATTTCTTCTTATATACTGTTATTCTGTCATAAATATAAGCAGATTATTATCAGCGCTTCGAAGACTCAAACCATATTTTTTTAGTCCAGCCGATTTGATCTTTCTGATTATACTTATTGAGTCACATACAGGTACCCATATACAGATCTGTGTCTCTGGCCTTTCTATCGCAAATCAATAATAGCATTGTTCCACATATCTGAGAAGACATACATAAATACAACCCAACATTTGTTAGCAGGTGACAGGAAAATCAGCCATTAAACAATACAAGTAATGTTTGAAAGTAAATAATAATTAAATATATTTATTGTAAACTTCTTGAAAAATCGTCAACATTAAATACATTTATAATGGATAATGATGGACGCCTATATTGGAGACAATGTCCTGTGATCCAAACTTATTTTTTGTCAAAATGAAATATATACATTTTATTGACCACGTTTTATACATAAACTAATCTGTTGAAATCCAACGATTTAATAAAAAAAAAAAAAGCTACACATATTACGTGTTATGAACACGTCCTTTTATTATTATCCTCATCAAGGCATAGACACAGACATTGGTGACTGTGAGAACAAGATGGCTAAACGTGAAAATAAACGAGTCTTACGTGTCAGATTTGAATACAGTGAGGATGATAATAAACACTCGCTCATTAGATTATCAACGAATAGAGTCAGTTTGTAGAACAATATATTGGGTATCATAACCGGCTTTGAAATATGTCTTAACAACTATAATTAATGATCGATTTTTAAATGTGAGTTAAATTATATAACTAGTAAAACGATAAACACACCACAAAAGAAAATAAATATAAATCGTATTTACTTATTCCAAATCAGCTCTGCATGCTCCTAGAAGTAACATAAACAAGCCAGAACTCACTCAGCTCACCATAAACATATATCACCTCATTAACACAAATGACATGCAACTACAGGTGCAATGGATCCCAGGACATTACAACACATCAGGAAATGATAACGCATGAAATGATAAGCCATATCTTTAAAACAGCCAAACAAAACAGAACCTACGCCAGCAGAAAATATTGACTGAATGGATGAGCCATGGGAAAATCATGAAGAGAACTTGTTAAATACATGTCGAGGCCAAATCCACATGACAACACTAATAACCTAAATGGAAGAGACCAAACTACAATCTTCAGAGTGAGAACCAGTCATGTATCATTGAACAAACACATCAATAGAATACAACAAAACCAAACTCCAGTATGTCCATTCTCTGAACACCCACATAATATAGTAGAACATCTTCTTTTTCAATGTCCAAAGCTTATCGAGATTAGAGCAACTTTATTTCTCCAAAGACCTGATATAATGGAACACTTTGTAAGGAACAACATGGAACCTCATAAATACCAACAGATATTATTACATGGCGCTGGGCCGAAGAGCTTCATCTCATAGGCTTCTGGATACATAACATAACAAACACGATAAATATATACAGTCAACACGTAAGGTTTCTAATAAATGTAAGAAAGAACGTTTTGCACTAAACTTAGTACAATCTAACAAGGAACAACATAAATAACCAGGCGTATACATCAAATAGCTTCACACAGATGAAGGTAAATCAACACCAAATTGAGAAAAGATACAAATATTAATACACTCCCATTGTTTATTGTGGCAGCCATTACTTAGATGTTCAAGAAACCTAAATTATATTGCACTGTACAACCATCTACCATATTATCGAAGTTGAAAGCGTCAATGGTGAACATAAAAATGGACAATAAGTCACATGGTTGACAGCGTTTTTTCTTTTCTTTATCTTTCTTGTTCACCGTTTTAGACAACTCATATGTGATAAGTTGTGGCTATAAAGATGGTAAAGAATAGTGACACTGTGACCTTCCAAGCATGTCGTAAGAGGCGACAAAGGAGGTTGATCAATGGCTGGACAAGCTGTCATTGTAAAAAGTATTGTAATGGAAACAGTCTTATATTTTAGAAACAGTGATCTTTGCAATATGTTTCTTTTTGGCACGCAAGGTTTCTGTTTTCGAGATTGTGGTTCTGCCCTATGTGCCGCCTTCGGCTCGAAAGGACAATAGATAGGTAGATAGATAAAGATGGTGACTAAGAGATAATTTATGGCAGTGCGTTGATGTTTTTGGTTAACGACATGTTCTTCTTTTCCTTTCCAAGGACCGAAGATGGTGATTGCCTTGCTGCAAGTGGCGCTGCTTACAACTACCACTGCATTGTTTGTTCACGGTATGGTATAGTTGTTGTAACATTCGCATCATACAAGTATCAAACATATAACATGGCTATTAATAGTTTATATCCATGTTTGTGCTTTGTGACATATGTTAAATAATACCAATATTAGTACACATAAATAGAGCAACCAACGTTAATTTATTTGTCTTACTAAATTTATGTATATTAAATACACATATATTTTTGTGATTTACAATTATCCAATAACATAGAAAGAGTATTAAAATGCAGTAGCTAATAGTGATTGGGGCAAGGACTGCAGATTAACAGTTTGTTTAAACTATTTGCTATATAGATTCCAGATTTACTGTATTTACATTTTATAGCATCCCTTTCCTTTGTACATAAAATGTATATGTAAATAAGTGTATGCATATTCCTCAAATTATTACCATAGACCATTTTTTTTTTTACATTTATATCAAATAAACTGTTTATTTGTTTATATTATGTATGTACTTTTAATACATATTATATTCCCAAATACATAATACCCGTATGTTATATGTATATTCCCATAATACACAGTGTGTTACATGGGCCTCATTATGAGGGAAGATAGGAATAATGGCAGTGACCTTCCAGGCATGTCGTAAGAGACGACTAAGGAGGGTTGATCGATGGCTTGACAAGTTGTCATTTTAAAAAGTATTGTTATGGAAACAGAGCAATAGATTTTAGAAGCAGTGATTTCTGAAATATGTGCCATTTTGGCACGTAAGGTTTCTGTTTTTGAGATTGTGTTTCTGCCCTATGTGCCGTCTTCGGGTCGAAAGAACAATAAAGATAGATAGATAGATAGATAGATAGATAGATAGATAGATAGATAGATAGATAGATAGATAGATAGATAGATAGATAGATAGATAGATAGATAGATAGATAGATAGATAGATAGATAGATAGATAGATAGATAGATAGATAGATAGATAGATAGATAGATAGATAGATAGATAGATAGATAGATAGATAGATAGATAGATAGATAGATGGATGGATGGATGGATGGATGGATGGATGGATGGATGGATGGGTGGAATTGGGTGGGTGGGTGGGTGGGTCGGTGGGTGGATGGATGGATGGATGGATGGATGGATGGATGGATGGATGGATGGATGGATGGATGGATAGACACATATAATACTCTTGCAAAGAAACGCATATAAATAAACCTAATGTAATCGTTTTGTGTGTTCTTTGGGCAGACAATGACAAACTTGGTCTAAAGGAAGAAAACATATTACCCATTTAATCACATAATTAAAGTAGGGACAGAATAACGCAATCATAGATGACCGGCACTAAGGGATCAAAAAACCTCCAAAATTGTAACATTGTCATAATCTTTAATTGCTAGCTTCATCTTTTCCTTACTGTTTATGACTTTACCTTAGGCTGTTCTCCTGGATTTTGGGGACCACAGTGTAAACACAACTGCCCTATAAATTGCGGAGAACCTTGCAACCACACAGACGGGACTTGTCAATGCAAGGCACATTTCAGTGGGACCAAATGCTCAGGTGATAGTCAAAGGAACATTTAATCATATATGTCTGTCTATTTGTCAATTATCTATGTCTATCTTTTTAAATGTATATTTTTATGTGTGAAATTATCAATAATATTTTCTAGTTTCTTGCTAATTAACGTTCATTTAAACATACACAATAAACATAAAATTATATTGAGCAGATAGACTAACAGAAAGACAAGACAAACTATAACGTTTCAACAAAAGCCTTCATCGGGTATAGCAAACAAACTGAATACATTAAACACAAAACATTACCTTGTAGTTTGTCTTATCTTTCTGTAAGTCTGGCTACCATTTTATCTGTATTGTATATGTTTTGTGCAGCTATACTCCCGGTCCTGTAAGGTATTTAATTTTTTTTTTTTTATTTCATAAATGTGCTTATTTCCTGCACATTCAAAACAAGATAGAGAGATAGAACATTACACTTAGATTGGTCAAAAGAATGGTCTCACGTTAATATTTCATGAATAAATATCAGATTGTGTTTTTTTGTAACTCTAAATCTCACTCCGATTGTGTGCATGTCTGCACGCTGTGTTCTGCGCCAGTGTTCTAGTGCTATTGAAAGTGTGCTTGGATTACTTCAGACCAGAGCGTGTACCACTCCCTGTGTGTTCTGATTCTTCAATTAACGGATTCCATCTACTCCTGACACCTTTGTCCGGCCCCTCACCAAGGGCCTATCCAGCTTGGGTGACTCTGCCAGAAGCTCAGCTCCCGCTGGTGTAGCTCGTTAGATCACGAGTGGGCACAAGCTTTTTATTTTATTATCCCATTTGTTATTTTTCTTATCTCTCTTCGACTAGATCATCCCGCTTATTCCTGATATAGTAGAGTTTATCCTTATTTTATCATTCGTTTGATTTTGTCTCGTTTTCTGAAGAATGTCGCATGTAGGCCAAAACGTGAGTATTTTGTTGTAAATCATTTTTGTGATGCTGTCAGCAAACCTTGTAGGAGCGTACGATACACCCCACCACTTTCTCCCTGCAACCACGTCAAGGTGAGCCCAATTAGGAGGGTTACGGAGGATGAATTAAAATGGAAAAGAAAAACTGCGAAACCTGCAGCAGATCTACATGATTATATTAGTGGTCTCTCAAGTAACACATGTAGAAACTAATGAGAATTAATTTAAAAAAAAATAACGTGTCGAAATTGAATTGTCCTACCTGTACAGTTTAGAGAAGAGAGAGAAAGAGAGAGTGAGAGTTGAAGTTAGCTACGCGCTTACTTGGTGGTAAAGTAAACTTGGGAACGCAACTTAGAGCTTACCAGTCGACCTCACTAAAAATGTAAAAACTTGACAGCTGGCTAGCTTTGATGGGGTAGGTCATACTCTACGACCTATGATGTTATGTTGAGCCACATTTATTCTGCCATCTTTTCACATACTAAAGATCCTATTAGACTTGCATATTATTTTCTTAACAGCCATATAAACATCAACAATGAACAAAAAAAAAGTAAGGAAATGCAAGGGTTACATTTTTCCTGCAGAACATATACAGAATAGTTTTTCGAGATCTGCAATAACCCTTCAATAAGAAAAGTAATAGACCCAGGCATATATTGCTGACTGTGCATGTTATGTGCCCTACCTGTGGTTTATTACGCTGACAGAAAGTTACCTCTGGCCTAGGTAGAACATTGTCAATAAGCTATTTAGTAGTTTGATCGACTTTGTCTTTCCATCATTTCACACACACACACACATACTGTTAGCTTAAGTGGACACTGCGATTTGTGAAATTTGAACAAAGTCTAAGTCTTCAAAATATGAAAATGTATTTGAAAGTCTGTCTTATACTAGGAAAATATTATCTCCTGCCTTGTAGACCCGTCAACCCTAGACATGGGATAATTGTCACAATTATAATTGATAGTTTGTAACGGTTGCTAGTACATGGCCTGTTACAGGTGATAGTCTGTAGCAGTTGGCAGTGATAGTTTGTAACAGTTGATAGTTGATAGTCTGTAACAGTTAATAATTTATGTCATTTAATAGTTCGTAACAGTTGGTAGTTCATAGTTTGTAAAATTTGATGGATTGTAACATTTAATAGTTTGTAACATTTCATATTTTATAATATATGATATTTTGTAACAATTGTTAGTTTATAACATTTGATAGTTTGTAAAGAACATATATGGTTATTTTGTACGCTAATGTGCACCTCATTAACGCATTGTTGATTGCTTAGACAGTTGAAGAAATTTTTTGTTTGTGGATTTCAATTGGAAAATTTTAGATTTGAAAAGTTTCCAGTGACTCTGTTTTAGCATTGCTGATTGTTCTAGTGGCCATTATCACAACTAGAGTTCACTTTTAAGTCTCCAACAAGCTCATACTTATTTACGATGTTGGTTTAAAAATGTGTTCTTTTTTTATTTATAAATACATTGTGTTCTGAATGATTATTCTGAATTATTTTGATATTTGGATATGTACATTATTTGTGCATACTTAACAGTTTTGATTCTAAAATTGAATAAAATAAAATTATGGGACAATTTGAAATCAAATCTTGTTGTATAAGTCAATAGGTATAAATAGTTACGAGAATATTTAAACCATCAGTCATATACGGAGATACTAAACTATAAACAAACGTGTCTAACGGTGACTTCCTTATCGTTAGAGTATAAGAATATCACCAAGCGAGGAAAAGCAACTAATATTCAAAGGTTTCTCCATTATTAAAAAAATAATGAATCAAACAACGAGAAACGACTGACACAAGTACGCTTTATTTCACGCAAGTGGTTTACATTAAATAAAAGGAAATACGACACGATTGACCGTTGTGAACAGATCTACACCGAAAACAGTTGGAATTTTGTCGACAGAAAGAAAGGCGAAAGTTTCTTAGGGATATGTTGTAGACTTGTGCTGATAATATGAATGTAAAATAAAACAACCAAACGCGCTCAGAAGATATATTTCATTGTAATTTATAAACTATATAGGCCACTGCAAGAATTACAAAAGAATAAAACGTATACAGGAAACGACATTGCAGATATAGACAATATATGAACGAATATAGATTGTAATTTATGTGATGATGATATCAACGTTTATCACAGATTGTGTACCAGGATGGTTTGGATTGAAGTGCATGTACAAGTGTCAGTGTACAGACGATACGTTTTGTCAGAGCGACGGCGAGTGTTCTGATGGCAGATGTCTAGGACATTACTTCGGCCCAGCTTGTCTGTTCCGTTAGTATTATCGCATTTGTTTTTATTTTTTTATAATTTTTTGTTCTTTATCCCACATCTATAACCATCATAACAGGCTTTCACTTACTATATGTTTTACTGACAAAACTAATTGATTAGTTATGCACTTGAGGGGTTTAAAATCTTGCTGGTTTTCTTACAACATTTACGAGTCTAATCTCACGGCGCCTTGTCCTTTTGTTGGTTTCTCAAATAAGCCAGCAAGCAGCGAGTTGTCTCCCAGGAAGAATGTCTCATAACAATCCGCCTAACACAATGACCAACGCGTCCACTGCACTCGTATTATCTACTGATATAAAAGACGATGTAATGTAGGACAAGCTCCAACTTCCCCAAGTAGCGGGGTTTCAAGAAGATCTTTGCAGCCCACCATCTCATCATCTTGTTACTTCTGAAACATACCGGAACGACATACATCTGACCTTAAAACAGTCAAGCACTGGCGTGACAGTTCTAGCTTACAGAAGTCACGTTTAGAGTTTGCAGACGCCAAATCGCTAATTTACAGACGCCAAATCGTTAATATAGAGCCGCGACAGCTCAGTGGTTAGTGAACTGGACTACAAAGGACAAGAGGTAGGGTTCGATCCCAACCGACGGCTTCCAATTCACCCAGCCTTTAATGGGTACTGGATTTTTTTTCTGGGAAAGTAAAGCGGTACGGGCGTAATAACGACCACATTACCCCAGAAATCATGTGCCGAAGGTCTGTAAAATTAATGGTCACTAACACCATATTTCTATACGCCACTTGGCGAGACTTTACTTTTTTTTTCTTTTTAAATCGTTAGTATACAGACGTTAAATCGCTACTCTACAGACGCCAAATCGCTAATTTATAGACGTTAATTTGCTAGTTTACAGACACCAAATTGCTATTTTGCAGACGTTATAAAAAACTAGTTTAAATAAGCCAAATCGCTAATTTGAGGACGTTATTCGCTAATTTACAGACACCAAATTACTAGTTTAGAGATGTTAAATCAATAATTTGTATACGTCAAATCGCTAGGTTACAGACGCCAAAACGCTAGTTTACAGACGTAGATCGCCACTTTACAGACGTAAAATTTTTACTTTGCAGGCGCGAAATCGATAATATACAGACACTAAAATACTAGTTTGCATGCGTCAAATTGCTAATTTACAGGCGCTAAAATACTAGTTTGCATACGTCAAATTGCTAATTTACAGGCGCTAAACTGCTAGTTGACAGACGTTAAATCGCTAATTTACGGGCGCTAAATTGTGCTTTACAGACGTCAAATTACTCATTTACAGGCGCTAAATTGCTAATTTACAGACGTCAAATTGCTAATTTACAGGCGCTAAATTGCTAGTGTATTAAACAACATTTCATATCATCATTTATAGATGTACGAGCATACAGAGGTGCTAATATTAATAGTGACCACAGCCTGTGCATTGGGATAATAAGATTACAATTTAAAAACCAACAGAAGAGATCAACTGCACATAAAATTAATAGTCGTAAACTGAAAGATGAAGCCATCAAGACAAATTTTAACATAGAGCTAAGTAATTCTTCTACAGCACTCGGTGAAATAGACATAGATATCAATGAAATATGGGACTCACAAAAGCAAAACACTAATGACAGCAGCAGAGTTAAGCGCCGGACTGAAGAAAATGTAAAAACGAACATGGATTTCAGACACTACATGGAAATACATCAAAGAACGAAGAGAAGTGAAGAAAGCCATGACTAAAGTAAAGACAGATCTTGGAAAGGTCCTGGCAAAAGTAGCATACAAATAATTGGACAACAAAGTAAAAAGTTCGGCAAGAAGAGATACAAGAGCTTATATAGATAATTTGGCAAAGAAAGCAGAAACAGCTGCAATTACAGGAGACAGTAGAACTCTCTATACAGTACAAAAGATGCTGACAAACACCTATACATCCAGTGGAACACCAATTCTAGACAAATCTGGTTCAATGCTAACAACAAGCGCAGACATAAAAGCACGTTGGGCGGAACACTTCAAAGAAATTCTTAACCGTCAACTACCCCACAATTTAATAGATTTTGAAGCTGAAACAGCAGCAGCAGAATTAGATATAAATTTAGATGACTTCACCTTGAGTGAAATTGAGACCTCCTTAAAGTGTAGGGACAACAACAAGGCTGCGGGTGAAGAAATGTTAACAGATGAGATCCTCAAGGCAATTGAAAGCCATAAATTAATACACCTCCAGAAAATTGTCAATATCAATTGGAAAGCAGGGAAGGTGCCTCCAAAGTGTAAAAAAATTAATCATTGTTAAGATTCCAAAAAGGGCAAGCTCAGAGATTGTAACAACTGGATAGACGGGACACTTTTGTCAGTTGCCTCAAAGTTATTCTGCAAAATCATCATGAATAGAATAAAGGATTCAATAGATACAGTAATGCGTGAAGAACAGGCTGGGTTTAGAAAAGGGAGA
>JAVIAB010000098.1:0-48504 GCA_032433765.1 Megaustenia siamemsis
TCGTCGTTCCCTCATCAGTTCCATAAACTTAGCATCGTTCCCTCATCAGTTCCATAAACTCATCAACGTTCCCTAATCAGTTCCATAAACTCATCATAGTTCCCTCATCAGTTCCATAAACTCACCACCGTTCCCTCATCAGTTTCATAAACTTAGCATCGTTCCCTCATCAGTTCATAAACTCATCATCGTTCCCTCATCAGTTCCATAACGCATCATCTTTCCCTCATCATTTCTTTAAACTTATCATCGTTTCCCTCATCAGTTCCATAAACTCATCATCGTTCCCTCATCAGTTTCCATAAACTCATCATCGTTCCCTCATCATTTCTTTAAACGTTCATCGTTCCCTCATCAGTTCCATAAACTCATCATCGTTCCATCATCAGTTCCATAAACTCATCATCGTTCCCTCATCATTTCTTTAAACTTATCATCGTTCCCTCATCAATTCTATAAACTCATCATCGTTCCCATCAGTTCCATAAACTCATCATCGTTCCCTCATCATATCTTTTAACTTATCATCGTTCCCTCATCAGTTCCATAAACTCATCATCGTTCCCTTCAGCAGTTCAACTCATCATCGTTCCCTCATCATTTCTTTTAACTTATCATCGTTCCCTCATCAGTTCCATAAACTCATCATCGTTCCCTCATCATTTCTTTAACTTATCATCGTTCCCTCATCAGTTCCATAACTCATCATCGTTCCCTCATCATATCTTTTAACTCATCATCGTTCCCTCATCAGTTCCATAAACTCATCATCGTTCCCTCATCATATCTTTTAACTCATCATCGTTCCCTCATCAGTTCCATAAACTCATCATCGTTCCTCATCAGTTCTATAAACTCAAGGCGATATCTGTTGGTAGTGATTGGATATTATAATTATTGACGACAGAAATAAGAGCGAGTAAGACAAAGCAAATGTCACAAGGCTGGTTCCTCTCAAAGCTCGACAAAAAAAAAACATATTCCACCGACCTGGAGTTTGTGTCTGATAGTCCTGGCAGATGTTCCACTGGGCAGACCGCACTCAAACCACTATTCGTTGACTTTAATTTACCACATGCTCCCGTCGCAACTAGAAATTATAGAGAAGAGTAAGTGTGGTGAAGTGAACAAACAAACATGAGAATAATCAAAATATGGAGGTAAAGTGATGCAATATACATTATGAACTAAAATCTAGATGTGAAGTGGTACAATACAAATGAGATGAACTAAAATCTAGATGTGAAGTGGTACAACACAAATGAGATGAACTAAAATCTAGATGTGAAGTGGTACAACACAAATGAGATGAACTAAAATCTAGATGTGAAGTGGTACAATACAAATGAGATGAACTAAAATCTAGATGTGAAGTGTACAATACAAATGAGATGAACTCAAATCTAGATGTGAAGTGGTACAGCACAAATGAGATGAACTAAAATCTAGATGTGACGTAATGCAATATAAAATGTCAGAGGATGAGAGTTGTAGAAGTGAAGTGTGAAACTTGAGCTAACAGATGTCGGAGTTGCCGGGTGAGGTTGGCAATATAAACCACAAGTGTTGTTGGGACGGGGTTGCAGTACGATCAGATCAAATAAAATAGTCTAGTCAGGCTAGAGTCAGGTTAGAGTCTGAGTCAATCTAGAGTCAGGTTAGAGTCAGTCAGGTAGAATCAGGTTAAAGTCAAAGTCAGGCTAGAATCTGGTTAGAGTTAGAGTCAGGCTAGAATCAGGTTAAAGTCAGAGTCAGGCTAGAGTCAGACAAGTGTCAGGCTTGAATCAGGTAGAGTCTAGAGTCAGGCTAGAGTCAAACAAGTGTCAGGCAAGAGTCAGGTTTGAATTAGGGTAGAGCCGATTAGAGTCTAGAGTCAAGCTGGGGTAAGTTTAATGTTTAGAGTTAATGTCTCCCCCTAACTCCGCATCCCAGCACTACCCCTTACGCGGTGTAATACTCACTTAACACAGTGTCCAAACACACCCCCTACACCGCCTCCCTATACTCCCTCTAACACCGCCCCCAAATACTCCAACTAATCCCGTTCCACCTCAATCACCGGCCAATCGACTGCAGCGCTATCCCAATTCGAGCCAAAACCATCTTGACTTTGTGGCCAGATGAATGCGACCACACTACTCCTGTCTCCACAAACGAATCCAAACCGAAAGAATAACTTGAAACATTTTAGTAAAAATGTCACTAGTCCTGAACCTGAATCGACTAATTTGCTATCTTGGCCTGCCACACCAACTGAAGTCCTCTGTCAATCGATGTTGATGTGACGCCTTACCAGCCACCGTGAGCTCGTCCCCGGTACACCAACAAATCTTTCTCCCATTATTCTAATGCCCCGATCTTCAAGTACAGATCTGTATCTTTTCATAAACCCAACTTTAACAATTACAAAACTCATCAACTAATAATGTTTTTGGTGTTCACCAAAAGAAGAGTTGAAAATGCACCCCCACAGAGATATGTAGAAACAAGAGGACGTTTGAATATAAAACAATTCTATGTGTAGGACACGATAACGCGATTTTTTGGTTTCCACTTTTTAAAATTGCCATAGCTCATCACTGCCCGGCGACCCCATTTGTGTGGCGACTCTTGGGTTGGAACTCGCTGATCTAGTCGATCTCGGCTTGTTTCTCTATTTTTGTTTGAACTGACTTCATCTTTCTATCGTTTTCACAACAGACTCACCTCCTCCATAACGCAAATGCTCATATTCAGCGTTAAAGTCTTGTGGGCATGCGAACTTGATTCTTGTCCTGTTTCATGATCGAGGGGTATTGATAATATCATGGCACAATATGAGCTGGTCGCATGGTCAGTACTTGTATATGGAGGATAAGGACAGCATCATGACTCACGAAGAACTGGTCGCATTGTCAGTACTCGTATATAAAGGACAACATCATGACACGCGATGAGCTGGTCACACAGTCAATACTCGTATATAGAGGGACAACATCATGACACACGATGAGCTGGTCACACGGTCAGTACTCGTATATAAAGGGACAACATCATGACACGCGATGAGCTGGTCACACAGTCAATACTTGTATATAGAGGGACAACATCATGACACACGATGAGCTGGTCACACGGTCAGTACTCGTATATAAAGGGACAACATCATGACACGCGATGAGCTGGTCACACAGTCAATACTCGTATATAGAGGACAACATCATGACACACGATGAGCTGGTCACACGGTCAATACTCGTATATAGAGGGACAACATCATGACACGCGATGAGCTGGTCACACGGTCAATACTCGTATATAGAGGGACAACATCATGACACGCGATGAGCTGGTCACACGGTCAATACTCGTATATAAAGGGACAACATCATGACACGCGATGAGCTGGTCACACAGTCAATACTCGTATATAGAGGGACACATCATGACACACGATGAGCTGGTCACACAGTCAATACTCGTATATGAGTGACAACATCATGACACGCGATGAGCTGGTCACACGGTCATACTCGTATATAGAGGGACAACATCATGACACGCGATGAGCTGGTCACACGGTCAATACTCGTATATAGAGGGACAACATCATGACACGCGATGAGCTGGTCACACAGTCAATACTCGTATATAGAGGGACAACATCATGACCACGATGAGCTGGTCCACGGTCAATACTCGTATATAGAGGGACAACATCATGACACACGATGAGCTGGTCACACGGTCAATACTCGTATATAGAGGGACAACATCATGACACGCGATGAGCTGGTCACACGGTCAATACTCGTATATAGAGGGACAACATCATGACACGCGATGAGCTGGTCACACGGTCAATACTCGTATATAGAGTAACAACATCATGACACGCGATGAGCTGGTCACACGGTCAATACTCGTATATGGAGGGGTAAAGACAACATCATGACACGCGATGAGCTGGTCACACGGTCAATACTCGTATAAAGAGGGACAACATCATGACACACGATGAGCTGGTCACACGGTCAATACTCGTATATAGAGTGACAACATCATGACACACAATGATCTGGTCACACGCTCAGTACTCGTATAAAGAGGGACAACAGCATGACACACAATGAGCTGGTCACACGGTCAGTACTCGTATATAGGACAACATCATGACACGCGATGAGCTGGTCACACGGTCAATACTCGTATAAAGAGGGACAACATCATGACACACGATGAGCTGGTCACACGGTCAATACTCGTATAAAGAGGGACAACATCATGACACACAATGAGCTGGTCACACGGTCAGTACTCGTATATAGAGGGACAACATCATGACACGCGATGAGCTGGTCACGGTCAATACTCGTATATAGAGGGACAACATCATGACACGCGATGAGCTGGTCACACGGTCAATACTCGTATAAAGAGGACAACATCATGACACACGATGAGCTGGTCACACGGTCAATACTCGTATATAGAGTGACAACATCATGACACATAATGAGCTGGTCACACGGTCAGTACTCGTATATAGTAACAACATCATGACACATAATGAGCTGGTCGCATGATCAATACTCGTATGTGGAGGGGTAAGGACACCATTATGACACACGATGAGCTGGTCGCATGATGTATACTCGTATATGTTTATGTGTCCTGATTTTTCCCTTAAACCTGCGCCGTGGCTGACACACTCAGTCTTCGACAGGCTCGATGTAAATCCCCATCAAAGCGTCCAACTATTGTTGTCCATAATGTACCCTTTATTAGCCACAGTGATACAAGAGGTCTAGCTCTATCCTAAACCTAAAGGATAATGTCACAGAAAATATCGATGACATCGCTGGGTAGCAATGTTTGTATGCTCAATTTAACGTAAGTGTAAACACGACCAGACACAGAGTGCACAAGGAACGATGTGCACGCTGTGGAAAGGCTAAGAAAGAAACGGATCAAGTTGAAGCGAACATAAATAAATCTAAGGTTAGGTCTGACATCACTCGACGTCCAACAACTCTTCTACACTTTAAACTCCCTGTGGAGCATAGGTCTTCAACAAAATCTTTCAACTCCATGTGGAGCATAGGTCTTCAACTAACACTTTCAATTCCATGTGAACATAGGTCTTCAACAAACACTTTAATCTCCTGTGGATCATAAGTCTTCAACAAACATTTCAGCTCCCTGTGGAGCATAGGTCTTCAACATACACTTTCAACTCCCTGTGGAGCATAGTTCTTCAGCAAACACTTTCAGCTCCCTGTGGATCATAAGTCTTCAACAAACACTTTCAGCTCCATGTGAAACATAGGTTGTCAAAACAAACACTTTCAACTACATGTGGAGCATAGGTCTTCAACAAACACTTTCAGCTCTCTATTGAGCATAGGTCTTCAACAAACAATTTCCAAGCCGTTTCTGTTTCTTGCCATTCTTTTAAGATCATTCCATGTCGTCCCCATTATCTTCATCTCTGCTTCCATCTGACTTCTCCAAGAATATTTTGGTATTCCTCTTCCCCTGGGATTTCAAAAGGGCCTGTCATGTAATACTCTCAGTTGGCTTCCTCAGTGTATACATCCTATCCAGCCGATCGACTTTGTTGTATCTCTATGTTCACTGGTATTTGGCTGCTACTTTCTCATAATTCTACGTTAGTGATTTAGATTCTTAGATTATATCCCTTAAATTCCTGACTCTAGCCTGACCTAGGCCGATTCGAACCTGACTCTAGTCTAACTCAGTACCGACTCTAACCTGATTCTAGACTAATTCTAATCTGACTCTAGACTCTAACGTGACTCTCGATTGACACTTGCCTGACTCTAGCCTTACTCTAGACTTTAACCTAACTCTAACCTGACTCTATAGAATTTAACATGATTCAAGTGCGACTCTATACTTTAACCTGACTCTAGCCTTACTCTATACTTTAACCTGACTCTAGACTTTAACCTGAAGGTAGAATTTAACCTGACTCAAGCCTAACTCTAGACTGTAACCTGACTCTAGCCTGACACTTGACTGATTCTAGCCTAACTCTAGACTCTAATCTGACTCTAGCCTGATTATAGCTTAACTCTATACTCTAACCTGACTCTAGCCTGACTCTAGACATTAACCTGACCCAGCTTGACTCTAGACTCTAAACCGGCTCTAGCCTAATTCAAACCTGACTCTTGCCTGACATTTGTCTGACTCTAGCCTAACTCTAGACTTTAACCTGACTGTAGACTTTAACCTGACTCAATCCTAACTCTAGACTGCAACCTGACTCTAGTCTGATTCAAGCCTGACATTTGACTGACTCTAGACTCTAACCTGACTCTAGCCTGACTGACTCTAACTGATTCTAGCCTGACTCTGACTTTAACCTGACTGACTCTAATTTGATTCTAGCCTGACTGACTCTAACCTGACTCTAGCCTGACTGACTCTAACCTGATTCTATCCTGACTGACTCTAACCTGACTCTAACGTGATTCTGACTCTAACCTGACTCTGACTCTAACCAGATTCTAGCCTGACTTTGACTTTAACCTGATTCTATCCTGACTGACTCTAACCTGACTCTAGATGACTCAGACTCTAACCTGACTCTAGCCTGACTAGACTATTTTATTTGATCTGATCGTACTCCTACCCCGTCCAACAACACTTGTGGTTTATATTGCCAACCTCACCCCGACAACTCCGACATCTGTTAGCTCAAGTCTTACACTTCACTTCTACAACTCTCATCCTCTGACATTTTATATTGCATTACGTCACATCTAGATTTTAGTTCATCTCATTTGTGTTGTACCACTTCCTTCACATCTAGATTTTAGTTCATCTCATTTGTGCTGTACCACTTCACATCTAGATTTGAGTTCATCTCATTTGTGCTGTACCACTTCACATCTAGATTTTAGTTCATCTCATTTGTGTTGTACCACTTCACATCTAGATTTTAGTTCATCTCATTTGTATTGTACCACTTCACATCTAGATTTTAGTTCATCTAATGTATATTGCATCACTTTACCTCCATATTTTGATTATTCTCATGTTTGTTTGTTCACTTCACCACCACTTACTCTTCTCTATAATTTCTTAGTTGCGACGGGAGCATGTGGTAAATTAAAGTCAACGAATAGTGGTTTGAGGTGCGGTCTGCCCAGTGGAACATCTGCCAGGACTATCAGACACAAACTCCAGGTCGGTAGAATATGTTTTTTTTTGTCGAGCTTTGAGAGGAACCAGCCTTGAGACATTTGCTTTGTCTTACTCGCTCTTATTTCTGTCGTAAATAATTCTAATATCCAATCACTACCAACAGATATCACCTTCGTCGACGACAAACTGCTGATTACATAGACACTGGTACAGCAAGGGAAGGTTTCTACTTCAAACTGGCACAATAACCATGGACTTCTAATTGTCTTACTTCAAGCTAGTTCAACAACCATGGCATTCTTGCTAAGTTTATGGAACTGTTGAGGAACGATGATGAGTTTATGGAACTGATGAGGGAACGATGATGAGTTTATGGAACTGTTGAGGGAATGATGGTTAGTTTATAGAACTGATGAGGGAACGATGATAAGTTAAAGGAAATGATGAGGGAACGATGGTGAGTTTATGGAACTGTTGAGGGAACGATGATGAGTTTATGGAACTGATGAGGGAACGATGGTGAGTTTATGGAACTGATGAGGGAACGATGGTGAGTTTATGGAACTGATGTGAGAAAGATGGTGAGTTTATGGAACTGATGAGGGAACGATGGTGAGTTTATGGAACTGATGAGGGGACGATGGTGAGTTTATGGAACTGTTATGAGAACGATGGTGAGTTTATGGAACTGATGTGAGAACGATGGTGAGTTTATGGAACTGATGTGAGAACGAGGTGAGTTTATGGAACTGTTATGAGAACGATGGTGAGTTTATGGAACTGATGTGAGAACGATGGTGAGTTTATGGAACTGATGTGAGAACGATGGTGAGTTTATGGAACTGATGTGAGAACGATGGTGAGTTTATGGAACTGTTGAGGGAACGATGGTGAGTTTATGGAACTGATGTGAGAACGATGGTGAGTTTATGGAACTGTTTGAGGGAACGATGGTGAGTTTATGGAACTGATGTGAGAACGATGGTGAGTTTATGGAACTGTTGAGGGAACGATTGTGAGTTTATGGAACTGATGTGAGAACGATGGTGAGTTTATAGAACTGATGTGAGAACGATTGTGAGTTTATAGAACTGTTGAGGGAACGATGATGAGTTTATGGAACTGTTGAGGGAACGATGGTGAGTTTATGGAACTGATGTGAGAACGATGGTGAGTTTATGGAACTGATGAGGGAACGATGGTGAGTTTATGGAACTGATGTGGGAACGATGGTGAGTTTATGAAACTGATGAGGGAACGATGGTGAGTTTATGGAACTGTTGAGGGAACGATGGTGAGTTTATGGAACTGATGAGGAACGATGGTGAGTTTATGGAACTGTTGAGGGAACAATGGTGAGTTTATGGAACTGATGAGGGAACGACGGTGGGTTTTGGAACTGATGTGAGAACGATGGTGAGTTATGGAACTATTGAGGGAACGATGATGAGTTTATGGAACTGTTGAGGGAACGATAATGAGTTTATGGAACTGTTGAGGGAACGATGATGAGTTTATGGAACTGTTGAGGGAACGATGGTGAGTTTATGGAACTGTTGAGGGAACGATGGTGAGTTAATGGGACTGTTGAGGGAACGATGGTGAGTTTATGGACTTTTGAGGAAACGATGGTGAGTTTATGGAACTGTTGAGGGAACGATGGTGAGTTTATGGAACTGTTGAGGGAACGATGGTGAGTTTATGGAACGGATGTGAGAACGATGGTGAGTTTATTGAACTTATGAGGGAACGATGAAAAGTTTAAAGAAATGACGAGGGAACGATGATGAGTTTACAGAACTGATGAGGGAACGATGATGAGTTTAAAGAACTGATGAGGGAACGATGATAAGTTTAAAGAAATGATGAGGGAACGATGATGAGTTTTTAAACTGATGAGGGAACGATGATAAGTTTTAAACAAATGATGAGGGAACGATTATGAGTTTATATAACTGATGAGGGAACGAAGAGTTTATGGAATTGATGAGGGAACGATGATGAGTTTATGGAACTGATGAGGGAACGATGCTAAGTTTATGGAACTGACGAGGAACGATGCTAAGTTTAAAGAAATGAGGGAACGATGATGAGTTTATGGAACTGATGAGGGAACGATGGTGAGTTTATGGAACTTATGAGGGAACCATGATGAGTTTATGGAACTGACGAGGGACGATGCTAAGTTTATGGAAACTGACGAGGGAACGATGCTAAGTTTATGGAACTGACGAGGGAACGATGCTAAGTTTATGGAACTGATGAGGGAACGATGCTAAGTTTATGGAATTGATGAGGGAACGATGGTTGAGTTTATGGAACTGATGAGGGCACGATGCTAAGTTTAAAGAAATGAGGGAACGATGGAGAGTTTATGGAACTGATGAGGGAACGATGGTGAGTTTATGGAACTGATGAGGGGACGATGATGATTTTATGGAACTGATGAGGTAACGATGCTAAATTTATGGAACTGAAGAGGTAACGATGCTAAGTTTATGGAACTTAAGATGGAACGATGCTAAGTTTAAAGAAATGAGGGAACGATGGTGAGTTTATGGAACTGATGAGGGAACGATGATGAGTTTAAAGAAATGATGGGAACGATGGTGAGTTTATGGAACTGATGAGGGAACGATGCTAAGTTTATGGAACTGAAGATGGAACGATGCTAAGTTTAAAGAAATGAGGGAACGATGGTGAGTTTATGGAACTGATTAGGGAACGATGATGCGTTTAAAGACATGAGGGAACGATGGTGAGTTTATGGAACTGATGAGGGAACGATGCTAAGTTTAAAGAAATGATGAGGGACGATGATGAGTTTATGGAACTGATGAGGGACGATGATGAGTTTAAAGAAATGAGGGAACGATGGTGAGTTTATGGAACTGATGAGGGAACGATGCTAAGTTTAAAGAAATGAGGAACGATGATGAGTTTATGGAACTGATGAGGGAACGATGATAATTTTAAAGAAATGATGAGGAAACGATGATGAGTTATGGAACTGATGAGGGAACGATGATAAGTTTAAAGAAATGATGAGGAACGATGGTGAGTTATGGAACTGATGAGGGAACGATGCTAAGTTTGTGGAACTGATGAGGGAACGATGCTAAGTTTGTGAACTGATGAGGGAACGATTCTAAGTTTATGGAACTGATGAGGGAACGATGGTGAGTTTATGGAACTGATGAGGGACCGATGATGAGTTTAAAGAAATGAGGGAACGATGGTGAGTTTATGGAATTGATGAGGGAACGATGCTAAGTTTAAAGAAATGAGTGAACGATGATGAGTTTATGGAACTGATGAGGGAACGATGATAAGATTTAATAAATGATGAGGGAACGATGATGAGTTTATGGAACTGATAAGGAAACGATGATAAGTTGAAAGAAATGAGGGAACGATGGTGAGTTTATGGAACTGATGAGGGAACGATAAGTTTTAAAGAAATGATGAGGGAACGATGGTGAGTTTATGGAACTGATGAGGGAACTATGATGAGTTTATAGAACTGATGAGGGAACGATGATATGTTTAAATACATGATTAGGGAACGATGGTGAGTTTATGGAACTGATGAGGGAACGATGCTATGTTTATGGAACTGATGAGGGAACGATGGTGAGTTTATGGAACTGATGAGGGAACGATGGTGAGTTTATGGAACTGATGAGGGAACGATGCTAAGTTTAAGAAATGAGGGAACGATGGTGAGTTTATGGAACGATGCTAAGTTTATGGAACTGATGAGGGAACGATGGTGAGTTTATGGAACTGATGAGGGAACGATGATAAGTTTATGGAACTGATGAGGGAACGATGCTAAGTTTATGGAACTGATGAGGGAACGATGGTGAGTTTTATGGAACTGATGAGGAACGATGATGAGATTTATGGAACTGATGAGGGAACAATGCTAAGTTTATGGAACTGATGAGGGAACGATGATGATTTAAAGAAATGATGAGGGAACGATGATGACTTTATGGAACTGATGAGGGCACGATGAAGTTTAAAGAAATGAAGGAACGATGATGAGTTTATGGAACTGATGAGGGAACGATGATGAGTTTATGGAACTGATGAGGAACGATGATGAGTTTAAAGAAATGATGAGGAACGATGATGAGTTTGTGGAATTGATGAGGGAACGATGATGTGTTTATGGAATGATGAGGGAACCATGATGAGTTTATGGAACTGATGAGGGAACGATGGTGAGTTTATGGAACTGATGAGGAACGATGGTGAGTTATGGAACTGATGAGGGAACGATGGTGAGTTTATGGACTGATGAGGGAACGATAGTGAGTTTATGGAAATGATGAGGAACGATGGTGAGTTTATGGAACTGATGAGGGAACGATGGTGAGTTTATGGAACTGATGAGGAACGATGGTGAGTTTATGGAACTGATGAGGAACGATGGTGAGTTTATGGAACTGATGAGGGAACGATGATGAGTTTATGGAACTGATGAGGGAACGATGATGAGTTTATAGAACTGATGAGAGAACGATGATATGTTTAAAGAACTGATCAAGGAACGGAGTTCGGTTGATAGAACTGATAAGGGAACGATGATGAGTTTATAGAACTGATGAGGGAACGATGATGAATTTGTGGAACTGATGGGAGAAACAAAGAATTAAAGATGACAGTAAATGGCTTCTTGGATCACATGGAGAAGTTATCATAAATGTATTCTCTCTTACGTTTTCTTTCAACACATTTCGCCTACCTTCTCTTACTCATTTACGTCTCTCTCCACATCACCTACCTTTTCACTTACACTCCATATTTATTTACATTCTCCATGTGTAACGGAGTACACTTATTAACTCAATTTCACCCATATTTTCTCTTACACACTTTCTCCCATTCTTTAAGTCACAGAACATCTTCTCTGACTGATTCTCTCTTTTTGTTTACTATTGTCAGAAAACTGAACGGGCAGAATGCCTTAGCAAAGTCAACATGAGACCAGGGTGTCCAAATGTGTGAGCTTTCGTTCAACATGGGGCCTACTTGTGTAGCAAATGTGTCTGATAGCATAGTCAAAGTTTGGATCATTACCATTTTGGTCTTTCTCGTTTTGGAGCCTGTAATTAGTTTTAACAGAAAATAACTTTTAATGAAGAAAGCCGACAGGAGATATTAAAATCTATTAGGAAGACAAATGAAACGTTTCAAATCATTTCTGTACCGGAGATATCAATGTTTCATAATTCATCATCTTCCTATGATAAGTTTGGTTTTCATGGTCGAATGTGTATATTGACAATTTTAATAGGTTGTAAATATTTGGTGCATGTGTTCAAGTGTAGATGTCTAGAAACTAGGCATGCGTTCAAGTGTAGATGTCTAGAAACTAGGCATGTAAAGTATAGTTCTACCAACTAGGCGTGTGTTAAAGTGTAGCGTTCTACGAACTAGGCGTGTGTTAAAGTGTAGCGTTCTACCAACTAGGCGTGTGTTAAAGTGTAGCGTTCTACCAACTAGGCGTGTGTTAAAGTGTAGCGTTCTACCAACTAGGCGTGTGTTAAAGTGTAGCGTTCTACCAACTAGGCGTGTGTTAAAGTGTAGCGTTCTACCAACTAGGCGTGTGTTAAAGTGTAACGTTCTACCAACTAGGCGTGTGATAAAGTGTAGCGTTCTACCAACTAGTAGGTGACAATTCGTCCCGGATTGTCCGGGACAGTCCGGAATTTGACATTTTATGAACCTTAGTCCCGGATTAGCTGCCGTACCGGTTTTGTCCCGATTTTGGCATATTTTTTAGCTTTTGTCCCGGATTTGATAAAAATAATTTGGGACACAAACGTTTACCAATTTTGCCATACGGCGTACATTTCTTCAATTAAAAAAATAGTATTCCGTTGCTGTGTAGACAATTTTGTTTAATATCAAAACAATAGAATGCGCTCCTAGTTTTAAATCTCGTATATATTCGTTGTGTTACTAACTTTCACTTTCGCAAAAAATGGCACCGAAGCGTAATTGTAGTTTTAATCAAGATTTACAAAAGGAATACCCTTTTATAAAAAAGTCTACATCGTCATCAGACTTCACTGTAAGATGTAATATATGTTCATCCGGGTTTACTATTAACCATAGTGGACGTGGTGATATTAAGAGCCACATAAATAGTGATAAACATAAGAGAGCCGTCGCTACTGCTGCATCAAGCTCGTCGTTGACAAATTTTTTTCGAGCTGAACAGGTTGGTGACAAAGAAGAACAGTTAGCTGCTACAGAAGGTGCCTTTGCATATCATACAGTGATGCACAATCACACGTTTAGATCTATGGACTGCACATCAAAATTGCTTCAGGTAACTTTAGAACCAAAATTTGCTTGTGCACGTACGAAAACAGAAGCTATTATTCGGAATGTGTTCACACCCCATGCTCTAAACGAGTTGAGATGTGACCTAGAAAACTTAACATTTATCTCCATACTGACAGATGCCTCCAACCACAAAGAAATCAAGATTTTTCCTTTGCTTGTCAGATACTTTGGTCGCAATAAGGGACTGAAAGCTAAAATATTAGAGTTGAAGTCATTGCCGGGTGAAACATCTGATATAGTAAGTAGTTTTCTTATTGACTGTGTAACTGAAAATGGTTTAGAACTGAAAGTAGTTGGATTATGTGCAGACAACACAAATTCTAATTTTGGGGGCGCTGAAAGAAAAGGACAGAACAATGTTTCACAAAACTGAAAGAAACATTGGACATAGTTTGATAGGTGTTGGGTGTGCTTGCCACGAAATCCCATTCTGGGACGGAATAATTTTACTTCAATTTTCCACCAATAAAATTACATTTCTTCTTGCTGTCATTTTCAAGTGAATAATACATACATTTTAAAACATCTAATAATATAGACCTACAATACGCTATCATGATAATCAGGAGATACAAAAAAAAACAGTGATACTCACTTAAATTGAAGGTGAAACAGAGATGCTGTATTTTTCAGAAACGGGCACATGATTGTTTCTGAACTGGGAAGCTAGTTCAACCCAACGCTGCCCTGGTAATGTTTTATTAAGACTCCACTCACTAATTTTTGTGAAGTAACGAACTGTTTCATGTAGACATATTCGTCATACAGTTCATTTTCTGGAAAGTCGACTGAAGGCACTGTTTGACTCACTAATGATGAAGACTTCTCAATATCTTCCCAATTTGGTGTTCTGTTCAGCATTACCCAGCTGTAAGACTCTAGGTTTTGAAAATTATTTGCAGCCCATTTCTTCAAAAATAACTTAAAGCTGTTTCATAAAATGAAGAAACACTGGCGTTAAACTTTTTCACATCATCACGTGGAAATCCTTCCATTTCCAGCTTTTTAAGGATTATCTGAACTCTTGATGGCAAGAAGCCGTCTTCCAACTTGGACTCCAAGATAGCTTTCAACCTATTGATGTTGTCAATGACTTCAAATACAGTGACCATCTGTCCCTCTACTTTCTGCACTGCTTCGTGGAAAGAGGATGCCTGACTGTGAACCAAAATAAGCCATGCCTCAGACAGTGGGTTTTCAAAGAATTCCTGTATAAAAACTGGGCATCTGTCTTGAGATTAAAAATATGATTTTAGAGGCAGGAACATGTAAATAACCCTTTCAACAGCAGGCAAGAGCGCAAGCCACCTAGTTTGTACATAACCTAAAATCATCTGGAAGTCTGTGTCGACAAACTGACAAAACTCCTTGAGACTTTCAACTCTAACTGTGTATGATTTGAAGTACAGATAAATTTTTGCAATAGTCATTTCAACATCAACAGGCAATACGTCTGCAGCTGATCGAACAGTGTTGTGGAAAATATGGCAAGCACACCTAACACCTATCAAACTATGTCCAAGGTTTTCTTTCAGTTTTGTGAAAACATTGTTCTGTCCTTTTCTTTCAGCGCCCCCAAAATTAGAATTTGTGTTGTCTGCACATAATCCAACTACTTTCAGTTCTAAACCATTTTCAGTTAGACAGTCAATAAGAAAACTACTTACTATATCAGATGTTTCACCCGGCAATGACTTCAACTCTAATATTTTAACTTTCAGTCGCTTATTGCGATCAAAGTATCTGACAAGCAAAGGAAAAATCTTGATTTCTTTGTGGTTGGAGGCATCTGTCAGTATGGAGATAAATGTTAAGTTTTCTAGGTCACATCTCAACTCGTTTAGAGCATGGGGTGTGAACACATTCCGAATAATAGCTTCTGTTTTCGTACGTGCACAAGCAAATTTTAGTTCTAAAGTTACCTGAAGCAATTTTGATGTGCAGTCCATAGATCTAAACGTGTGATTGTGCATCACTGTATGATATGCAAAGGCACCTTCTGTAGCAGCTAACTGTTCTTCTTTGTCACCAACCTGTTCAGCTCGAAAAAAATTTGTCAACGACGAGCTTGATGCAGCAGTAGCGACGGCTCTCTTATGTTTATCACTATTTATGTGGCTCTTAATATCACCACGTCCACTATGGTTAATAGTAAACCCGGATGAACATATATTACATCTTACAGTGAAGTCTGATGACTTTTTTATAAAAGGGTATTCCTTTTGTAAATCTTGATTAAAACTACAATTACGCTTCGGTGCCATTTTTTGCGAAAGTGAAAGTGAAAGTTAGTAACACAACGAATATATACGAGATTTAAAACTAGGAGCGCATTCTATTGTTTTGATATTAAACAAAATTGTCTACACAGCAACGGAATACTATTTTTTTTAATTGAAGAAATGTACGCCGTATAACAAAATGGCAAAATTGGTAAACGTTTGTGTCCCAAATTATTTTTTATCAAATCCGGGACAAAAGCTAAAAAAATATGCCAAAATCGGGACAAAACCGGTACGGCAGCTAATCCGGGACAAAGGTTCAAAAAATGTCAAATTCCGGACTGTCCCGGATAATCCGGGACGAATGGTCACCTTAATAATATGCATTTAATCACAGGAACTGAAGTGGTCAGTTGCTGGACACTGTAGAATAGATGATGACTGCAAAAATTCAATATTTAAGCAAAAAAAAGAAATGATAATTAATTTATATTTAATTGAATGAAATTCTCTAGAAAATGTGATTGATAACATGCACTTAATCACATGAACTGAAATCAGTTGCTGGACACTGTAGAAATTGTATAATTGAGGAGAGGATCTGAGCAAGTATTGACATGTTTGTAGTGCAATGATGATGACCCGGAACAAATCAATATTTAAGCACTCAAAAAAACTAGAAATTTTGATAAATTGTATTTAATTGAATGAAACAAGAAATTGTAATGGTTAATTTATATTTAATCAAATGAAACTATCAATTTTTATAATTAATTTATAATTATTCGAATGATGCTCTAGAAATTATTACTAATTTTTATTTAATCGAATGAAACTAAATATTACGATATTTAATTTGTATTTAATCTAATTAAACTAGAAATTTTGATAACTGTGTTTAATCGAATGATGCTTTAAAAATGGTAATAATTTGTGTTTAATTGAATGAAAGTCTAGAAATTGTGATAATTGTATTTAATCGAATGACTCTCTCAAGAAATTGAGGTCAATTTCTATTTAATCAAATGAAATTAGAAATTATGTTAATTAATTTGCATTAATCAATGGATGCTCTAGAAAATGTTGTCATTAATTTGTAGTTAATCAAATTAAATTTTAATTATAATTTGTATGTCATAAAATGAACCCAGTAATTGACAATTATTCGTATTTAATTGAATGAAAGAAGAAATTTTGATAATTTGTATTTAATCGTATTATGTTTTAGAAATTGATCATTAATTTGTATTTAACCGAATTAAACTCTCTAGAAATTGTGATAATTTATTTGTATTTAATCAAATGAAATTCTCTAGAGATTGTGATAATTTGCAAAAATGATGGCCCGCAAATAATTCAATATTTAAACAAAACTAGAAAATTTGATAATTTATTTGTATTTAATTTACTGATGCTCTAGAAATTTTAAACATCAATTTGTATTTAATCGAATGCAACCAGAGATTATGATAATTTGTATTTAATCAAATGAAATTAGATATTGAGATAATTTGTATTCAATCAAATAAAACTCAAAAAATTTTGATAATTAGTATTTAATCGAATGAAACTCTCTAGAAATTGCGATAATTAGTTTTTGATCAAATGAAACTCAAGAATTGTGATAATTTGTATTCAAACAGAACTGGAGTCGTCAGTTGCAAGACACTGTAGAACTTGCTGAGAAGAGGATCTGAGCAAGAGTGGATAGGTATGGAGTGCAATGATGATGGCCTGTAAATAATGCAATATTTAATCAAATAAAACTAGAAAAGTGAATGAAACTATACATTTGTATCACTAGCTTGTATTTAATTGAATTAAACTAAAAATATGATAATTTGTTTTTAATCTAAAGAAAATAGAAACTGACAATTTGCATTTAATCATATTAAAGTCTAGAAATTGTGATAATTTGTATTCAGTCGAATGAAACTAAAAAATTGTGACCATTAATTTAAATTTAATTGAATGAAATTCTCTACAAATCAAGATAATTAATTTGTTTTTAATCGAATTATAATCAATGGAAATTTATGACAATTTTTATTTAATCGAATAAAACTAGAAATTGTGATAATTTTATTTAATTGAATCAAATAAAAAAATTATGATAATTAATTTTGATAATTTGTATTTAATCGAAAGAAAATCTAGAAATTGGGATTTGTTTTTAATTGAATGATATTAGAAATTGTGATAATTTGTATTTAATCCAATGACGATATAAAAATTGTGATCATTAATTTGTATTCTTCTTCTTCTTTTCTCTTTCACTGATACCTAAAAGGTGTGGTGGTTTATATCATTTGTCGTTCTTGCGCTGCTGGAATTGTCTGAATTAGTGATTTTCCTTTGTTGTTACATGTTTCTGTCACTGCATCTATCCATCTTCTTCTGGGTCTTCCTCTTGGTCTTTTTTCCATGCATTCTCGAGAAGAACGCCCTTGATGGTGATTGATGAGGATTCATTCTGACCAGGTGGCCAAACCATTTAAGTTGTTGTTGTTCTATATATTCTTGGCAGGGTTTTGTTCCTACCATTTTTCTTATGGTTTCATTTGGTATTCTATCTCTTCTTGTGTTGTTTGTTACTTTTCTCAAGCATCGCATCTCACATGTATTGATCTTTCTTAAATGTGATTTAGAAAGGGTCCAATTTGTATTCAATTGAATGAAACTAGAAACGTTTATAATTAATTTGTATTTAATCAAATAAAACTAGAAAATGTGATAATTAATTTGCATTATAACTTCACAAACATGAACAAGTCAAAGAAAGATAAAGTTAATCCGTCAACCGGGAAAGAGAAGGGCTCTCTGTCTAAGAGACGTATGACGCAATCCGGAGAAAGCAATAAGGAGTCCGGGTTGCCGACTCACCCTTTGTCTACCAGGAAATCCTCCAGAATTGGCACCTGGAATGTTCATACCCTTAACGAACAGGGAAAAGCGGCACAAGTGGCAGCAGAAATTACTAACTACAAGATAGATATTCTGGGAATGTGTGAAACAAGATGGCTGGGAGCGGAGAGAATAAAATTGAATACAGGGGAGATGATTTTATCATCAGGACACCAGGAACCAGGAGCACAACATAGCGAAGGGGTAGCTATAATGCTATCAAAGAATGCACAGAAGACACTAATAGAATGGGAGGCAGTGGGACCAAGACTGGTGAGAGCAACATTTAGAACAACCAAAAACAAAATAAAATTACACATTATACAATGCTATGCACCAACCAACGATAAGGATGACTCAGTTAAAGATGATTATTATAAACAGCTACAATGTCAGATGGATGCAAGACGAGCCAAGGATATTATAATCTTGATGGGAGACCTAAATGCTAAGATAGGATCAGACAACAGAGGCTTCGAAGAGATTATGGGAAAACATGGACTTGGAGATATAAACGAGAATGGAGAGATATTTGTGAATTTCTGCGCCCTTAATCAAATGAGCCTAGGAGGAACAATATTCCAACATAAAAGAATACACAAAGCTACATGGGTGTCACCAGATCATAGAACGGAAAATCAAATTGATCACATATGTATTAATAAGTTTAAGTCATCCTTACAGGATGTAAAAGTATATAGAGGTGCAGATGTAGCTTCTGATCATCATCTTCTGTTAGCCAAACTTAAAATTAAATTAAAAAGGTATACTACAACGAATAAGGGTAGAAAGTATTTCAATGTAGTGTTTCTTAAAGAACGAGGAATTAAAGATAAATTCGCAGTCACAATATCAACAAATACCAAGTCCTCCAACAACTAGAAAATACAATAAATATAGAAGATCATTGGAAACAGGTAAAAAATATATGGAAAGAGACATGCGAAGAAACAATGGGGAAAGAGAACGCCAGGACAAGGCATGGATGACAGCAGAGACCCTGGATAAAATTAAAGAAAGAAAGAACAAGAAAGGGGACATAAATAAAAGCAAAACAAGAAGTAATAAAGCCAAGACACAGGAAGCTTACACAGAGGTGAACAAAGAAGTGAGAAGATGCATTAAAAGGGATAAGAGGAAATATATAGATGAACTAGCTAAAGAGGCAGAAGAAGCAGCAAATAAAGGGAATATGAAAGAACTGTACAACAGCACAAAGAAATTAGGTGGAAAATACAAACAGATCAACGCCTTTATCAAAGATAAGAAAGGAAATCTGCTTAGTAATATAAGGGAACAAATGGAGAGATGGAAAGAGCACTTTGAAGAACTTTTGAACAGACCCGGCTCAAATAATCCTCTAGATATACTACCAGCAGAAGAAGAGTTACACGTTAACTGTGGAAAACCAAGCAAAGAAGAAATAATGAAAGCCATCAAACTATTAAAATATGGTAAAGCCACAGGACCAGATGAAATTCCTTCGGAAGCCATCAAAGCAGATATTAACACCTCTACCAAGATGTTACATGATCTATTGGATAAAATTTGGGAGAGGGAACAAATACCTAAAGACTGGAGAGAAGGTTATATGATCAAACTACCAAAGAAAGGAAGTTTACAGGAGTGCACAAATTATAGGGGAATTATGCTACTATCAGTGCCATGAAAAATATTAGGCAGAATCATTCTGGAGAGACTAAAAGAGGCTATAGAGAAACACTTGAGAGATGAACAAGCAGGTTTTAGGAAGAACAGATCATGTGCTGATCAAATAACTACTCTACGTATAATAGTTGAACAAAGTTTAGAACTAAAATCCCCACTTTATATTGGATTCATAGATTACGAAAAGGCATTTGATAGTTTAGACAGAAGAAGGCTTTGGAAGTTGCTGAGTCATTACGGAATCCCCATAAAGTTTATTAACCTGATAAAAAAAATGTATGAAGGAACAAAATGTAGTGTCGTGCATGAAGGACAGCTTACAGAAGCATTTGAAATAAGAACAGGAGTAAGGCAAGGATGCCTTCTGTTTCTGTCTCCATTTCTCTTTCTACTGGCCATAGATTGGATTATGAAAATAACTGAAAACAACAGAAATGGGATCCAGTGGTCACTGACCAAACAACTTGATGATTTAGACTTTGCTGATGACATAGCTCTCCTATCACACAGCCATCAACAGATGCAGGATAAAATGAGTATATTAGATGAGAGATCACAACAGCTAGGATTATTATAGAGATAAGACCAACATTATGAGAATTAATGCAGTTGGCAATAACCAAATAAAACTAGGAGAAATACCTCTACTAGACGTACAATCTTACATATATCTGGGCAGTAATATAGATAAAGAGGGAGGAACAGAAAATGATACCAAAATAAGGATATCAAAAGCAAGAGGAGCTTTCATTGCACTGGGAAACATACGGAAATCCAAAGAAATTAGGCTAAATACAAAAATAAAAATGTTCAACTCAAATGTTAAGTCGGTCCTATTATATGGCTGTGAAACATGGAGAATAACAAAATTGACAATCACGAAAGTACAGACTTTCATTAATGGATGCTTGCGCAGAATAAAGGGATGGAAATGGCAGGACAAAGTCACTAACGTGGAATTATGGAAATGTACCGGTCAAATACCAGTGGATAAAGAGATGCAGCGAAGATGATGGCGATGGATAGGACACACACTACGGAAGCCAACTGAGAGTATTACACAACAGGCCCTTTTTTGGAATCCCCAGGGGAAAAGACAAAGAGGAAGACCAAGGAATTCTTGGAGAAGACAGATCGAAGCAGAGATGAAGATGATGGGGAAGACATGGAATGATCTTAAAAGAATTGCAAAAAACAGAACGACTTGGAAAGTGTTTGTTGAAGACCAATGCTCCACTGGGAGCTAAAAGGTAGAAGAAGAGGAAGAATTTGCATTATATATATAATTTGTATATATACACAGTAGTTTGTATTGTATATTATACAAAACTAGAAATAGTGATAATTTGTATTCAATTGAATTAAATTCTACACAAATAGAGATAATTTGTATTTAATAGAATGAAATTTACTGAAAATTGTGACAATTTTTATTTAACTGAATGAAACTTTAGAAATTGTGATAATTAAATTGTATTTATTGAACGAAATTCTCTAGAAGTTGTGATAAATAATTTGTTTTTAATTGAATAAAATTAGAAGTTGTCATAGTTTGTATTTAATCGAATGATGCTCCAGAAATTTTTATCAATAAGTATTCAATCGAATGCAACTAAAAATTATGACAAGTAATTTCTATTATATATACAAGGCTAGAAATTTTGATAATTTGTGTTTAACCGAATGAGACTAAAAATTGTGATAATTTGTATTCAATCGAATGAAATTCTCTACAAATTGAGATAATTAATTTGTATTTAATAGAATGAAGTTCATTGAAAATTATGACAATTTTTATTTAATCAAATGAAGCTAGAAATTTTGATAATTAAATTGTATTTTATTGAATAAAATTCTCAAGAAATTGTGATAATTAATTTGTTTTTAATCATATGAAATTAGAAGTTGTGATAATTTGTATTTAATCGAATGATTCTCTAGAAATTTTGATCATTAAACTGTATTTAATCGGATTAATATTATGACAATTAATTTGGATTTAATCGAATGATGCTCTAGAAATTTGTATCAATTAATATTCAATGGAATGAAAATAAAAATTATGACAATTAATTTGTATTCAATCAAATGAAATTAGAAATTGTGATAATTTGTATTTAATCCAATGATGTTATACAAATTGTGATCATTAATTTGTATTCAATTGAATGAAACTAGACATTTTGATAATTTGTATTTAACAGAATGAAACCAGAAATTTTGATAATTTATAGTCAATGGAATTAAATTCAAGAAATTGTGACAAATAATTCAATCAAATGAAATTCTACACAAATCGAGATAATTTGTATTTAATAGAATGAAATTCACTGAAAATTGTGACAATTTTTATTTAACTGAATGAAAATCTAGAAATTGTGATAATTAAACTATTTTATTGAATGAAATTCTCTAGAAGTTGTGATAAATAATTTGTTTTTAAATTGAATAAAATTAGAAGTTGTCATAGTTTGTATTTAATCGAATGATGCTCTAGAAATTTTTATCAAATAGTATTCAATAGATGAAACTAAAAATTATGACAAGTAATTTCTATTTAAATATACAAAACTAGAAATTTTAATAATTTGTATTTAACCGAATGAAACTAAAAATTGTGATAATTTGTATTCAGTTGAATGAAATTCTCTACAAATTGAGATAATTAATTTGTATTTAATAGAATGAAATTCACTGAAAATTGTGAACATTTTTATTTGACTGAATGAAACTCTAGAAATTGTGATAATTAATTAATTTATAATTGAATGAAACAAGAAATTGTGATAATTTGTTTATAATCGAATGAAATTCTAGAAATTGTGATAATTAATTTGTTTATAATCGAATGAAACCCAAGAAATTGTGATAATTAATTTGTTTATAATCGAATGAAACTCAAGAAATTGTGATAATTAATTTGTTTATAAACGAATGAAACTCAAGAAATTGTGATAATTAAATTGTTTATAATCGAATGAAACTCAGGAAATTGTGATAATTAATTTGTTTATAATCGAATGAAACTCAAGAAATTGTGATAATTAATTTGTTTATAATCGAATGAAACTCAAGAAATTGTGATAATTAATTTGTTTATAATCGAATGAAACTCAAGAAATTGTGATAATTAATTTGTTTATAATCGAATGAAACTCAAGAAATTGTGATAATTAATTTGTTTATAATCGAATGAAACTAGAAATTGTGATAATTAATTTGTTTATAATTGAATGAAACTCTAGAAATTGTGATAATTAATTTGTTTATAATAGAATGAAACTCAAGAAATTGTGATATTTTTTTTTTATAATCGAATGAAACTCAAGAAATTGTTACAATTAATTTGTATTTAATTGAAAGAAATTCTCTACAAATCAAGATAATTAATTTGTATTTAATTGCATAAAATTCACTGGAAATTGTGATAATTAGTATTTCACCCAATGAAACTCAAGAAATTGTGATAATTCATTTGTATTCAATCAACTGAACTGGAGTCATCAGTTGCTGGACACTGTAGGACTTGTGGGGGAGGGGATCTACTCAAGTATGGACAGGTTCGGTGTGCAATGATGGCCCGCAAATAATTCCTTATTTAATCAAAACCAGAAATTTTGATAATTTGTATTTAATAGAATGATGCTCTAGAAATTTCTATCATTAATTTGTATTTAATAGAAAGAAAATCTAGAAATTGTGATAATTTGTTTTTTTATCGAATGAAACTAAAAATTGTGATAATTTGTATTATATTTGTATTAATTTAAGAAATGTTTCTTCAAATTCCCAGGTAGACAAACTTCACCAAGCAGTGAAAGCTCTGGTTGCTGCGTTTATAGATAAACTCCAGCACCAGATGCAACCATATCAAACACTGCCAGGAATGGATAAAGTACTAATGGATACAGCTTCAGCACCAGGGCACAATATGCAAGGTGAAAGGGCACTGGGGATGATGGTTGAGCTGTGGAGACGAGCACCTAAAATGCCACCCTAGGCTTTGTCAGTGGAAAGGTCAAAGCACGACAAAATGGGATGCTCGAGTGGCTCAATAAACTTAGTGAAAATGAACAGTCTAACTTAGTTAAGTTTATTGTCAGTAACAGGGCAAAGTTGAGGCTGCTAGCAAGTAGAAGACAAGAAACTGCTCATAAAGTTCAAGTCAGAGAGATGAAATTAAAAAAGCACATTATTGAGACTCAAGGAGGGAATAAATTAGAAAAAGTTATCAAGGATGCCTTATCTTGTAAGATTGTCCTTGCTAGTTTAAGTGAATTCAGTAATTTAGATCCAGAAGTAGTAGATAAGTTAGATAAATTTGTTAGAGATGAAATTTCCATTGTAGGACATATCATTAGTCATATCTGGACAAAAGAGGATGAAGATGTAGATGATGTAGTATATCTAGAGTTAATTATGGATGTAAAGGCCAAGACGAAAGGTGACCTATTAAACCAAAATGTACAGTTAAGAACAATGTTTGAACTGGATGTTGAGCCTACTATGAACGAACTTGCTGACGCTATACATGCCCTCTCAAGAGGAAAAGCTGCAGGAAATGACAACATTCCCACAGATGTACTAAAGGACAACCTAGGCGTACTACTTCCACACCTATACAAACTGCTAATTAAATGCTGGAGAAACGGAGAAATACCTCATGATATGAGAAATGCCAAGATTATAACGCTGTACAAGAATAAAGGAGACAGGGGCGACTGCAACAATTACAGAGGCATTTCTCTCCTTAGCACAACAGGCAAAGCTTTTGCTAGAGTCGTACTTAATCGCCTGCATAGACTTGCAGAACGGGTGCTTCCCGAGTCCCAATGCGGTTTCAGACCCGGGAGATCAACCATAGATATGATCTTCACTCTTAGACAACTACAGGAAAAATGTCGGGAACAAAATATGCCGCTCTATATTGCCTTTGTGGATCTCACAAAGGCATTCGACACAGTAAACAGAGATGGTCTCTACAAGGTGTTAGAAGGCATAGGCTGCCCTCCTAAATTACTTAGGCTGATAATTTCCTTCCATGAAGACATGAATGGCAAAGTCCATTTTGATGGGAGTCCATCAGAGAATTTCAAAGTCAACAAAGGAGTGAAACAGGGATGTGTCCTCGCCCCCACCCTTTTTGGTATATTTTTTGCTGCCCTCCTAAATTACGCCTTCGAAAACAGCTCAGGAGATATTTACATTCGCACTAGACCAGATGGCTCACTGTTCAACCTAGCACGACTAAGAGCAAAAACCAAAACAAATGTTGCCCTACTTAAAGAATTTTTATTTGCTGACGATGCAGCCCTAGTCGCTCATAGTGAGGCCACCCTACAGTCGCTGATCAACAACCTGGATAAAGCATGCGACCTTTTTTCACTGTCAATTAATGTTCAGAAGACAGTAATACTAAATCAAGGTGACTTCAAACCTCTATCTATTACTCTAAAAGACTGCCCACTAGAATCAGTACAGAAATTTACATATCTTGGATCCACAGTTACGCAAACCATCTCTCTTGATGAAGAAATAAACTGTCGAATTGGTAAGGCAGCTACGACCTTCGGCAAACTCACAAAAAGGGCATGGAACAACACGAAACTAACTCGAAAGACTAAACTCCTAATATATCAAACATGTGTGCTTAGCACACTACTATATGGATCCGAAACCTGGACAACATACTCAAACCAGGAAAAAAGACTAAATGTCTTCCACATGCTTTGTCTCCGCAAAATAATGCACATCAAATGGCAAGACAAAATAACCAACTTAACTGTCCTGCAATGTGCTAAGACCCTAACAATCATGTCGATGCTCAGAAGTCGAAGGCTAAGATGGCTGGGGCATGTCCAACGGATGGAAGAAAAACGCATTCCTAGGCAAATACTATATGGTGAGCTAAAACACGGAAAAAGACAAATCGGCAGACCTAAACTACGATATAGAGATATCTGTAAATCATCTCTGAAAGACTTCTCCATCTGTGAAAACGACTGGCAACATCTGGCAAGTGATCGCACATCATGGAGAGCATGCATAAGGAACGGTATAACAACATTTGAGACTGTGCTAAGACAGACTTAGAAGAGAAGAGAGACTCATGAAAAGGATGGTAAACCCGTGGATCAGCGAGCCTGACCTGTTCATTATGTGACCGCGTGTGTTTGTCAAACATTGGTAGAATTAGCCACGAGAGAAGCTGTTCGGCAAAAACAATACCTCAAAAAAATACGCAATAGCCTCCACTAGACCGTCTGACAAGACGAAAAGGGCCATATATATATACAGTTAAGATGTTTTAATGCAGATGATCCCACTGAAGAAGATACAGATTAAAGAATGCCTATAGCAACATTTCTCACAGATTTTTGCTTTAGGCGATGCAATGTTTATATAATAAAAAATATATGATGTAAATAATATATGATATGATGTAAATAATATATGCTATGATGTAAATAATATATGATGTAAATAATATAATACATGTATATCTTCTTCTTTTCTCTTTTCACTGATACCTAAAAGGTGTCGTGGTTTATATCATTTGTCGTTGTTGTGCTGCTCGAATTGTCTGAATTAGTGATTTTCCTTTGTTGTTACATGTCTCTGTCACTGCATCTATCCATCTTCTTCTGGGTCTTCCTCTTGGTCTTTTTCCATGCATTCTCTAGAAGAACGCCCTTGATGGTGATTGGTGAGGATTCATTCTGACCAGGTGGCCTAACCATTTAAGTTGTTGTTGTTCTATATATTCTTGGCAGGGTTTTGTTCCTACTATTTTTCTTATGGTTTCATTTGGTATTCTATCTCTTCTTGTGTTGTTTATTACTTTTCTCAAGCAACGCATCTCACATGTATTGATCTTCTTAAATGTGATTTAGAAAGGGTCCATGTTTGACTTTCATAGCATAAAGTTGGTATGAAGATGCTATTTATCATTTGTTGTTTAGCTGGCATATAAATGTTTGGATGTCTTAGCAATGGTGAAAGCAATATAATAAATATATCATCATCAAATTTAATATAATATATAAAATAAATAATAAATATATCATCATCATCAAGTACCGGGCCTACTGGTATAGGTGATCATGTCTCTCCACAACCTTAGATCTCGGCAGCTATTTATCATTTCTGTTGTTGACCTTCTGCCAAGCCATTCTCTTAAGCTGTCTGTTATTTTTTCTCTTTGCTTTCCTCTATCTCTTCGTCCCTCAATTTTTCCAGTTGTTACAATATATTCCAGTTGTTCTCTTCTCATTACATGGCCAAAAAATTATGATTGTTTCTTCCTAATATTGGAAATTAGCTCTCTTTTTGCTTTGACCTCTCTCAGAACATCATTACTCTTCTTAGCTGTCCATGGTACTCTCAACATTCTTCTGTAAAACCACATTTCTACAGACTCCAGTGATTTTCTTATCTGTTGTCCTATTGTCCATGATTCGCATCCATATGTTAAGACTGGCTCTACATAACATTTAAGAGCTCTTTTTCTTGTTTCTATTGTCAAAAATGGATTGCATAATATCTTCCTCATTTTTTGAAAGCTGCTTTTGCCTGAGCCATTCTGCATCTCACCTCTTTTGTACATCTTCTGTCTGAGGTTAACAAAGTTCCCAAATATTTAAATGCATTTACCTGTTTTAATATTGTTCCACTTGTCTTTATTTTGCACTGAGGTGATGTCTTTTTCTTTGTTGTTACCATTACCTCTATCTTTTTGCTATTAAGGCGAGTCCTTTATTTTTGCTTTCTTTCACTATAACGTCCAACATTTCTTGTAACTCATTTTCACTCTTAGTGATTAAGACTGTATCATCAGCATACCTTAGATTATTTATATTATGACCTCCAATTGTTATTCCAGGCATGTCCCTTATGGATCTTAAAATAATCTCACTATAAATATTTAACAAATCTGGTGACAGCACACAACCTTGTCTAACACCCTGTTTTATTTGTTGAAACATTCCCAATAGGTTTCCAGTTCTTATGGCCGCTGTTTGTTGCCAGTACATGTTCTTTATTATTCTTAGATCTTTGATGTCTACGTTTATGCTTCCTAAAATTTTGATTATTTCTTGGTGCTTTACTTTGTCAAATGCCTTGGTGTAATCTATGAAACATAGGTATAGATCTGTTTTCACCTCTATGGCTCTTTCTACTAAAGATCTTATGATATAAATGGCATTGCTTGTTCCTTTATTTCTAACAAAACCACACTGTTCATCGCTAATTTCTGGACTGATTTTGTTTCGCACTCTTTGCATGATGATTCTTAGTAATATCTTAGTCATATGACTCATAAGCTTATTGTGCGATGATCATCACATTCAATCGCACCCGATTTCTTTGGTAGGGCTATGAATATTGATTTGAGCATGTCATCTGGTATATATCCGCTGTTGTAGATATCATTCAATATTTTTGTTATTATTTCTATCACCAAATCCAAAATCACCCATGGCTTCAATCTCTTCTTTAGTTATATTATCTGGTCCAGGAGCTTTACCTGCTTTCATATTGCGCAAGGCACCTTCCACTTCTGAGTATTTCTGGTTCTTCTCCATTATCCTTAATATTTACTTCCGTTCGTTCATCATTATAAAGATCCTTAATGTATTCTGTCCATTGTTCCCTTATGTTTTCTTGATCAACCAACAGTTCTCCTTCCTTTAATCTTAGACATTCATTTTTTTATTGCGTTTTTCTTCCTGTTAATTCCTCAATTTGTTTGTATATAGCTTTAGCATCTCCTTTTTGTTGCATTTCAATTCTTTGCATCTCTCTTTTAGCCATGTCTTTTGCTTCATTGCATTTTACTACAATTTCTTTATTAATCTCTTATACTCATCTTTATTTCTTTATTCTTCTTCTTGTATCCATTAGCTGCAAAATGTCATCTGTCATCCATTTCTTTCTTGAATTTGTCCTCACTGGTGGTATGAACTCTTTTGATGTTTGTTGCATGGATTCTTTAGCATTTCCCACTGTTCATCAATGCTTTGTATCTTCTCTATTGCATTGTACCGGTTCTGAATTGTAATTTTATATTTGTCTTGCAGCTTCTTGTCTGATTTTAGTAAATCTAAATTTAACTTGATGTTAACTGAGGCTCGTTTTGTTTTTAATTTTACTCTAAGCTTTCCCACAACTGGTACATGATCACTATTGCAATCTGCCCCTGGTCTAGTTTTCACACACACCAGACTTTCTAAATCTATTGCTTATCATTATATAATCAATTTGATTATGCGCATTGTCCCCTGGGCTTTTCCATGTCCACAGACGTCTTGGGTGTTGCTTAAACCAGGTGTTTCCTATCATCATATTGTGTGTTCTTGCCCAGTCAATAAGTTTCTCACCTCTTTCATTCCTCTCGCCTAAGCCATAATGACCAACTACTTCCTCAACTCTTTCCTTTCCTACTTTTGCGTTAAAATCCCCTAGAACTATGGTGTTTTCATGTGGTTTACATTTATGAAGTGCCTCATTTAACTCATTGTAAAATTTATCAATTATTTCCTCTAGACTGTCTACTGTTGGTGCATAAACTTGTATAAGATTTATGTCTATTGGCTTTCCATTCAATTTCACTGAAAGGACTCTGTCAGAGATTGGGTAAAAGCCTTTCACTGTTCTTGCCCTTTCTGCATCCAAGATGATACGTACTCCTCTTTGGTGTTCAGTACCTCCAGAATAGATTATTTTATGTTTATCAGAATACATCTCCCCTGATCCGGTGTATCTCATTTCGCAAAGTCCCAGTAATTTTAAACCCATTCTTTTTATTTCTTGTATGATGTTTTCTGGTTTACCCTTCTGCATGAGTGTTCTCACATTCCAAGTACCTGTCTTTATTTAGAGTTTGTTTTATCTTTATTTTGCTTACAGTAGCTTGACGATCAAGTATCATCTGTAGCACATGATGTCCCCTACCGAACATGGGTTTTCCATTGGAATCCCTCTTAACGTTGTTATTTCTATTGTTTTGGCGATTCATGATTGTACAAAGAAATTATGACGGTGGTTTTCTGTTGCCTTCCGGTTTGTTTACGGTTGGCTCCGCTAGCCTTTGACTAAAAAGTCTCACCCACAAGGCAGGGGGGGTTGTTTTACTACGGGGTACCCTCCTAAAGCCTTTTACTCTTCCGAGCTTACCTGCAAGGCAGTAGGCAGTGATCAAATAGGGAAGACAAAGTGGTACTCAATGTCATGCTGTTATAAAGTCTGATGTGTTTGGCTGAAAGCCACAAATATCAGTTTTTCACAACACAGACACGCCCACTTAACATCCTTTTATGGTTGGGTGATGAAGAGGTGTTATTGGGCGAATGCAAGTAAGCATATTTTTATCAATCTAATGTATATCTTCTTCTTTCCTTCCTCATCTGCCTTTCAGCGTCGAGAGGAGATATAATTTGCGGTCTTTTGCTCTTCTCTTCGCCTCTGCTGCTGTTGTGTTTCCTAGTTCATATATTCCATCGATCCATCTTTTTCGTGGTCGACCCTTGGGTCTGGTGTTCTCACAATGTTTGTTGAAGGCTCATTGTGTTGTGTTTTGATCTTCCTGCCTTGTCATGTGGCCAAACCATTGTATCTGTTTCCTATATATTTTATGGTGGGGGCTATTCCTAGCTTTTTTTCTCAGTTCTTCATTTCTGATCTTAGACTGTTTTCTGTCATTCGTCTAACACATTTCATCTCTGTAGAGGTTATTTTTTTTTTCTTATTGTTCCTGCATCTAGGGTCCAATTTCAACATATAGGACAATTTCAACTTATAAAACAAGGAGTCAGACAAGGCTGTGTTCTGTTGCCAGATTTGTTTTCACTTTACAGCGAACATATTATGAGATCAATAGTAGACAAAAAAGGAATTGAAGTAAATGATCACAACATAAATAATTTGCGATATGCGGTTGACACAGTCTTAATAGCAGAGACAGAGAATGAACTACAAGAAATGATAGACATAATAGTAAAAGAAAGCAACAAGAAAGGTCTCAGTCTGAATAGTAAGAAAACAGAAGTAATGGTCATATCGAAGAAACAATCATCACCAGCATGCAGCATTAAAAAAAACAGGATAAATTTGAAACAAGTGCAACGCGTCAAATACTTGGGCACAATAATAACTTCGGATGGAAGATGCACCACGGAAATAAAAAGCAGAATAACTCGGGCCAAAATAGCATTTCAGAAAATGAAAAATATCTTATGCAACAAAACTATGTCAATAGAAATGAGAAAGAGAGTTCATATGTGCTATATACAACCAATTGTGACCTATGGAAGCGAATCATTGACAACCTTCAAGTGTCTAGTCCAAAAGTCACAAGTCTAATGTGTGGAGTTTAAAGATATAAGTCTAATGTGTGGAATTTAAAGATATAAGTCTAATGTGTGGAGTTTAAAGATATAAGTCTAATGTGTGGAGTTTAAAGATGTAAGTCTAATGTGTGGAGTTTAAAGATATAAGTCTAATGTGTGGAGTTTAAAGACTAAGTCTAATGTGTGAAGTTTAAAGATGTAAGTCTAATGTGTGGAGTTTAAAGATGTAAATCTAATGTGTGGAGTTTAAAGATATAAGTCTAATGTGTGGAGTTTAAAGATATAAGTCTAATGTGTGGAGTTTAAAGATGTAAGTCTAGAGTGTGGAGTTTAAAGACTAAGTCTAATGTGTGGAGTTTAAAGATGTAAGTCTAATGTGTGGAGTTTAAAGATGTAAGTCTAGAGTGTGGAGTTTAAAGACTAAGTCTAATGTGTGGAGTTTAAAGATGTAAGTCTAATGTGTGGAGTTTAAAGATGTAAGTCTAGTGTGTGGAGTTTAAAGACTAAGTCTAATGTGTGGAGTTTAAAGATGTAAGTCTAATGTTCTTTCTGCCTTGTCACGTGGCCGAACCATTTTATCTGTTGTTTCCTTATATATTCTATGGCTGGGGCTATTCCTAGCTTTTTTCTCAGTTCTTCATTTCTGATCTTATCTCTCAGACTGTTTCCTGTCATTCGTCTAACACATTTCATCTCTGTAGAGGTTATTTTTTTATTGTTCTTGCATCTAGAGTCCAGGTCTGGCATTGGTAGCACAACGTTGGAATGAAGATTGTATTGTATAGTGCTCGTTTTTCCTCCAGAGTTATTTCCTTGTTGGATAATAGTGGTGATAACTGTCCGATGATTTGACAAGCTTTGTTGCATCTTGATTCTATCACTGCTGTTTGGAAATTGTTGTTTGTCATTAGACTTCCTAGGTATTTGAATTCCTCTACTTGTTTTAGTTGTCTGCCTTCTATAGTTATGTTGATGTTCTGTTTATTTTTGGCGACATTCATGACTTCTGTTTTGTTGATTAATTCTTAAAACCATTAAATCAGAGGTTTAACAAGCCGCTAGCGTAAAAACGCTTTTGTTAATGAAACGTAGACCTGATACGGAATGTGTAAATTAGTCATTAATATCTTCAGTAATCAAGAAAAGGCGATGGTCATAATTGGACATGTGTCAGAAGAATGACAGGAAACAGCTTAAGGGACAGAGTAAGAAACACTGACCTGAGGAAGAAACTCGAATTGAACCAGCCATCGAATACATAAAGAAACAACAGATAAAATGGTTCGGCCACACAACAAGACAAAAAGAACTAACAATGAATCAAAGAGCCATAAACAAACGCTACGAAAACGCCAGATTAAGAGGAGGACCGAGAAAGAGATGGATAAAGGGTATACTAGAGTCACTAGGAGGGATAACATCAGAAGAGCCAACAGAAGAGCAAAGAATCGCAGATTGTTTCTCCCCTCGACGCCAACGGCAGCAGAGGAAGGATAGAAGAATAAGTAGAAGAAGAAGAAGATGAGGAGAGATAATAACCAAAACACAAAGCAAGCCCTCATGTGGGAAACAACAGGTAAGAAGAAAAGAGGCCAACCCAGAGAGACACTGAGAAGAACATTGATCAGAGAGGCAAGAGCAACAGGAATCGGCTCCCTCAATGAGATAGAGTTGCTTGCACAGAACAGAGACAAATGGCGAGATTTGATAAAAGATCTTTACAAGGATTGAAAACTGCTACAATAAAAATTTAGATAAGAGAAAGGATATCTGGGTCATGCCCTATGGGCCGGTTACGGCTCGAAAGGTTAATAGATAGATAGATGGATTCTTAAAACCAAGAAAATTTCATCTCTGAAACCAATTCTGTGACATTGATAACAAGCTTCCGTACGAAAACGTTAACAGTCATCTATCTCTATCACATCAATGTTGTGGACCTCTTGTCCGCTCAGCAAAACTGTTGGACATCTTCCAGGGATTCAGGGTTACTGACTTGGTGCTGTCGTAAGTCTTGTAGATGCCCCCCAAGCTATCTGGGTAATTTCCTAGTTTGATCAGATATATTATTTCAGTTTGGAAGAGTGATGTCCCCTAAAATATGTCTGCCAAAATACAGTGGTTCTACGCATTCTTGGCGTTGGGGTCATTACGCTGGCATGTGTCACTCACACTGGCGTTTGGGTCAGCGTCTGCGTCCAAATCGAGATGTTAATTAATAATTGGCTGAACCCCTATCCTTTCTTATGCTTCTTCTTACTAATTATCCGCCTATATATAGGCTAGTTTGTCTAATATTTAAAAACCAGCTAAGCAGTTCTGAGTTCACTTACTTGAATTTGGTACTACTGTATTTGCAAAATGACCGGGCGACCTAGAGCCCCAACTGAAGTTGTGAATGTTGGGCAGATCATGACTTTTCATGACATCATTGCAGAGGATAGATGGAATTTACTTACTCTGATTCCCGAGATTGCCACTAATAAATTGTGTATTCAGTGGTTAGCTAAGCGTAGACTAATAATAAATACGTGTCTATGCAACATTTGTCATATGCCTGCGCGTTTAGTAGCCTACAGCAGAGGAGTAGATGGCTATCAGTGGTCATGTCAGGGTGCAGTTTTGGAAAGTCCGTTCGTGATGGATCATTTTTCACAAAGAGCCACCTATCACTAAAACAAATTTTAATTATGATCTACTGTTGGAGCAGCGATTTTCCACAGAGCTTGATCCAGCATGAGGCAGGCGTCAATAAAAATACTGTAGTGGATTGGTGTAATTTTTTACGCGAGGAATGTGAGAAATACATGGTCAGACACTTCAGTCAAATTGGTGGTATGGACATTCTAGGCCAACCAATCGTTGTGGAAATTGACGAGTCCAAATATTTTCACCGAAAATATCACAGGGGACAATGGAATGAGGGTCACTGGGTGTTCGGTGGAATAGAAAGGATTTCAGGAAAATGCTTTCTAGTAGAAGTACCAGATCGCTCCGAGGCTACTTTAACAACAGAGATAGTTGCCCATATTTTACCTGGAAGCCACATTATTTCTGACGGCTGGTCTGCATATGCCAATATCAGTCGAATTGCAAATGGTATTTATACCCATTGTTCAGTCATCCATCAAGAGAATTTTGTCGACCCAGATGATCCGAAATTCACACACAGAATATTGAAAATATGTGGATGCGGGCCAAAAGGAAATTGAAGAGACAGTTCGGCACTAGGCGTACATTGTTCCCATCGTTTCTACACGAGTTCGCCTTCAGAAATGAAATCAGACAAGGAAACGTCCTAGGGACGCTAATTACAGGCATTGCAGAGAGTTATCCTGTGTAAAATCATCACATCCCTGCAAACTACTGTCCTTTTCAGGACAACATAAGATTGCTCCAAACCTGCCCACTTCACAACTGTCCTTTTCAGGACAACCAAACATTCACAATTAACTATTTTAGATTGAGTTCCGGTCAAGATGGCCACCGAAAGCAGCGAAGCTACTTTAGCTCTCGATTCTTGTGTTTAATTACGCAGTAAACTGCTATTGTGTGGAGAAGTCCTATGCCGACAATTCATTCTATGGATGTTTTATTCATTAATTGGATTATGTACTGTTTCAGTGATGTGTTTTTCACGGATTTGGTACTTGTGCATTGGAGCAATTTCTAGCCTTGCACTGACCGGTAACGTGTTCTCTCGGACGTCCGGGCACTTGAGCCTGACAAAGGCGTATCTTTAGATATCGCTCCGGGTAGACGGGACTCGTAAACCTTGGCTGGCAACCCGTCTAGAAGAAGGAAACTTCGACCACAAAACCCTCCACTACCTTGTGGATTAGTTTCTAGTTAGAATCGAAGGTTATGGGAGTACACCCAGAGTAAAAATCCGGAGGGAGGGACCCTAAGGCAGTGGACGGCGTTAATCGTCTTTCTGGCATCCCCTGCACCTTCTTCAATTCCGAACGTATGGACTTTGTCCCTCCTTCGGAAATCCTTGAAACGAAGTCGAGAGGGGGATAGTGCGACTGGGTAAAGCACTATCTCCATATCCTGTGTCCAGGCAGAGAGCAAAGTGAAATGAGGAAGAAAGCACCAATGTTTAAAACAAAACAAATGTTGCCCTACTTAAAGAATTTTTATTTGCTGACGATGCAGCCCTAGTCGCTCATAGTGAGGCCACCCTACAGTCGCTGATCAACAACCTGGATAAAGCATGCGACCTTTTTTCACTGTCAATTAATGTTCAGAAGACAGTAATACTAAATCAAGGTGACTTCAAACCTATATCTATTACTCTAAAAGACTGCCCACTAGAATCAGTACAGAAATTTACATATCTTGGATCCACAGTTACGCAAACCATCTCTCTTGATGAAGAAATAAACTGTCGAATTGGTAAGGCAGCTACGACCTTCGGCAAACTCACAAAAAGGGCATGGAACAACACGAAACTAACTCAAAAGACTAAACTCTTAATATATCAAACTTGTGTGCTTAGCACACTACTATATGGATCCGAAACCTGGACAACATACTCAAACCAGGAAAAAAGACTAAATGTCTTCCACATGCGATGTCTCCGCAAAATAATGCACATCAAATGGCAGGACAAAATAACCAACTTAACTGTCCTGCAACGTGCTAAGACCCTAACAATCATGTCGATGCTCAGAAGTCGAAGGCTAAGATGGCTGGGGCATGTCCAACGGATGGAAGAAAAACGCATTCCTAGGCAAATACTATATGGCGAGCTAAAACACGGAAAACGACAAATCGGCAGACCTAAACTACGATATAGAGATATCTGCAAATCATCTCTGAAAGACTTCTCCATCTGTGAAAACGACTGGCAACATCTGGCAAGTGATCGCACATCATGGAGAGCACGTATAAGGAACGGTATAACAACATTTGAGACTGTTCTAAGACAGGACTTAGAAGAGAAGAGACTCATGAAAAAGGATGGTAAACCCTGTGGACCAGCGAGCCTGACCTGTTCATTATGTGACCGCGTGTGTTTGTCAAACATTGGTAGAATTAGCCACGAGAGAAGCTGTTCGGCAAAAACAATACCTCAAAAAAATACGCAATAGCCTCCACTAGACCGTCTGACAAGACGAAAAGGGCCATATATTGCCTAGAGTTTTCACTATGGTCCTTTTGAGGACTTTCATCACACTCGTTGTTATTCTCAAGCTCCGCACCAGATTGCTAATCGCTGACAGGTAATTTGAGGTAATACAGACGTTGCATTGTGTTTCGTAAAGCTATTTCTAGATATTTTTGTATTTATGTGTGTGTATGTGCATTTTAATTAATAGCCAAAGTTTGACAATCTTCCAACATTTGGCAGTAAATTACGGCGATTGGTAATCAACCGCACAATTCCCTTCGATCAGAAGATCATAATTAGGCCGAGTGGCGTCGTTTTTGTCACGCGTTATAATATATTTATAAATATTTAACACTAAAGCTAAACCTAACCCCTGGACCCAACACCCAATCAACAGATACTCCGAAATGATTACATGCCAGCGTAATGACCCCAACGCCAAGAATGCGTAGAACCACTGTATTTTGGCAGACATATTTTAGGGGACATCACTCTTCCAAACTGAAATAATATATCTGATCAAACTAGGAAATTACCGCTATCTGCTACTATGTTCAAACAAGTCACTTCTCAGGGAGATTATGATGAATTGGGCATTCTTCCTGAAACCAAAGAGAACAAAACTCTGAAATGTTGTTTGCTTTGCTATGTTATTTTCATTGGTCAGGCATTTAACTTTGAACAAAAATAATTCACTTGGTGAATAAAAATGATTCACTTGAACTAAAAAGATTCACTTTTGAAGTGTATATAAATTATACAGACGGCTAAGACTTTAAGATAAAAAATGAACAAATGGAGAGTTCATTTTGATGGTTTAAGGACCAATGAATGGACTAACAAAACAAACATGATAGACAGACGGATGGGATAGTTAGGCAGGTATGTGGCAGACAGACAATTAGGCAGACAGCTAAGTAGGCTACTTTATAGAAATGTGCATAGATAAAATAAAAATTCCTCACCTGACTTATAAAAACAGCATGAAGTGTCATACTGTGCTACGTCACATGGAGATAGAGCAGTAGACGAAGGACAAAATCGAGGAGGATACAAACACGATGCATGGTGGCAAGACGTGTGGCAATCTACCAAGGCTGGTCACAGACTGAAATAGATACACATAAACCAATGAGTGTAATTCACAATTAAATTTGGATATCCAAAACGTAACTACATATAATAACAAAGTCTAAAATTTGATATACATACAACTGATTATTCAGTCCTGTTCAACATTCATTATCTGTTCCCATCTTTCCACTATAAAAAGTTGTTTATGTAACGCTGCTGACATTGCAGGGTTTGTTGTTACAGTTTATCTCTAAAATTTGCTAAAATAACATTTGCCATCCTAATATCCCAGTGTTTATGGCTGTTGCTTTTACTGACAACTTAAGCACAAAAATATAGTTCAACTTCCAAGACAAATTTCACAAAATTGAAAATGTCCAAAAAATTATTATAAACAAATATATAGCTCTTGAAGGCGAAGGCGCGCCTCCCAGCACCAGATCTGGAAGTTGTCAGCAACCCACAGCTGATGGCTTGCGCCAGGATAGGTGAACCAAAACCATCCAGACCCTGCTCCCTCTCTCCGTGGTGCCTCCAGTAACAGACTAACCTGTCTAGTCTGGCCAAGCGAGCAGGGATCGAAGAGGGAAGACAACCCATACTAAAAAATGTCATGCTGAAGTCAGATGTGTTGGGCCGAAAGGCGTAAATATAACAGTTATACTGCAAACCACAACACAACGCAGACACGTCCACTTAACGTCCTTTTAAGGGCGGATGACGAAGAGGAATTCTACAGTCTACGAATACTCTAGAATACTTTAGTCATCGGGCGAACGTAAGCAAGCAATATATAGCTCTCATTAATATGAGAGATTAAATGTTGTGAATTAAGGGGATAGTAAAATATTAAATCACTTATGGTCACCGACACGTTGAGGACAAAAAAAACAGCCCTACTCCAGATATGATAAAACAAAAACGAAATGGTAAAATAAAAATGTGATTATATTCTATAATATGACAGGGCCCTTTCCTAGATTTAAAAGTGTACTTTTGTGTTTTTGTGTGTTGCAGGTATACCTAGTTATGATGTTTTAAATAATACCATTATTTTTTTTGTTGCATGTACAATAAGGAGTCTAAGTGATAACAAAACACCTGAAAATGTGTTATTTTGATATTTGGCGCACGAAAGTGAATGAAGTATTGATGGATTGCTACAGTCAAAGGCTATCTGGCTAAAGCAAAATAATACTTTTAATAATAAAACTTCTTTGAGGTTAGTTTTTATAAAGGCCAGTTAGATACAATAAAGTAGTACACAATAAAAATTATAACTTATAACCTATATTATCATGCTATAATTACATACAGTACATAATCATCATCATCAAGTACCGGTCTGCTGTTGTAGGTGGTCATATCTCTCCACAACTTTCGATCTCGACAGTTATTTATCATTTCTGTTGTTGACCTTCTGCCAAGCCATTCTCTTAAGCTGTCTGGTTTTTTCTCTTCTTCCTCTATCTCTTCGTCCCTCAATTTTCCAGTTGTTACAATATATTCCAGCTGTTCTATTCTCATTACATGGCCAAAAAATGATGATTGTTTCTTCCTAATATTGGAAGCTAGCTCTCTTTTTGCTTTGACCGCTTTCTGACATTTTCATTACTCATCTAAGTTGTCCATGGTATTCTCAACATTCTTCTGTAAAACCTCATTTCTACAGACTGCAGTGATTTTCTTCTCTGTTGTCCTACTGTCCATGATTCACATCCATAACAATACATAATAGCATGCTGGAATTAGATGCCAGAAATTGGTAATTATAAATAAATATTAAAAATACAGATGGCTATGACTTGAGAGAATATTTTTAATAACAGAGTTCATTTTGATGGTTTAAGGGCCAATGAAAGGACTAACAAAAAACAAACATGATAGACAGATGGAAGGGATAGTAGGAGGTATGTGGCAGGCAGACAACTAGTAGGCCAAGTGGAAGAAATGTGGATAGATAAAATATAAATTCCTCACCTGACTTCCAAAAACAGCATGAAGTGCCATACCGTGCTACGTCACATGGAGAGATAGAGCAGTAGACGAAGGACAACATCGAGGAGAATACAAACACGATGCATGTTGGCAAGACGTGTGGCAATCTACCAAGGTTGGTCACAGATTGAAATAGATACACATAAACTGATGAGTGTAATTCACAACTAAAACTGGATATCCAAAAGTAACAACATATAATAACAAATAAAGCCTAAAACTTGATACACATAAAACTGATTATTCGACCTGTTCACAACACATTCTTTAGCTGAAATGACCTAAGTGATGATGACGCAGATGAGACCCCTGAAATGACTAAAATTAATTCCTTTCCCTGATAAAAATTCAGATATTTCTAACTTACATTCAGAATTGTTGTCTACACAACATTCATTATCTTTTCCCATCTTTCCACTATAAAAAGTTGTATGTGTAACACTGCTGACATTGCGTGGTTTGTTGTTATAGTTTATCTCCAAAATTTGCTAAAATAACATCTGCCATCCTAATATCCCAGTGTTTATGGCTGTCACTTTTACTGATATCTTGAGCACGAAAATATAGTTCGACTTCCAAGACAAATTTCACAAAATTGAAAATGTCCAACAAATTATTACTTTCAAGTTTACTCACAGAAATTATAAAATGAATATTTTTATAAACAAAATATGAACTGTTATTCACTGTTAATATGAGAGATTAAATGTTGTGAATTAAGGGGATAGTAAAATATAAAATCACTTATGGTCACCATGCACATTGAGGACAAAAAAACAGCCCTACTCCAGATATGAATAAAACAAAAACAAAATGGTAAAAAAAAATGCGATTATATTCTATAATATGGCAGGGCCTTTCCTAGATTTAAAAGTGTACTTTGTGTTTTGTGTGTTGCAGGTATACCTAGTTATGATGTTTTAAATAATACCATTATTTTTTTTTTTGCATGTACAATAACATAGAAATAAAATTGAACGCATTCGAAATAAATATCTAAGGAAAATACTATAGCATGGAACGAATTGAAAACAAACGAGGAAATTAGAGAAATTGCCAATCAACCACCAATATCTTCAGTAATAAAGAAAAGACGTTGGTCATATGTTGGACATGTGATGAGAAGAGATAATAACCGAATAGCAAAGCAAGCCCTCATGTGGGAAACAACAGGTAATAGGAAAAGAGAAGACCAGAGAGACACTGAGAAGAACATTGATGAGAGAGGCAAGAGCAGCAGGAATAGGCTCCCTCAATGAGATAAGAGCTGCTTGCTCAGAATAGAGACAAATGGCAAAATTTGATAAAATATCTTTAAAAGAATTGAAAACTGATAGAACAAAAATTCAGATAAGAGGAGTATCTTGGTCTACGCCCTATTGGCCGGCTACGGCTCGAAAGGTAAATAGATAGTTGTACATAAGGAGTCGAAGTGATAACAAAATACCTAAAAATGTGTATCTTATTTTGATTTTTGATGTACGAAAGTGAATAAAGTATTGATGGATTGCTACGGTCAAAGGCTATCTGGCTAAAGCATATAATATTTTTAATAATAAAACTTCTTTGAGGTTAGTTTTATAAAGCCCAGTTAGATACAATAAAGTAGTACACAATAAAAATTATAACTTATAACCTATATTTTCATGGCTATAATTACATACAGTACATAATAGCATGCTGTAATTAGATCCAGAAATTGGTCATTATAAACAAAATATTAAAAATACAAATGGCTATCTATCTTTCGTTCGCCTAAAGTATTGTCTATATCTGCAATGTCGTTTCCTGTATAAATTTTACTGTCTTTTGTAATTCTTGCAGTGGCTCATATAGTTTTGTCTGTAGTGTTGTATCTATGGGCCAATGGATTTTCCTCAGTCTACTATATTCAGTGCAATCTTGAAGTATGTGTTCAGCAGTCTGGGGTGCCTGTCCACATGTACAAGTAGTTGAGGTGCCGATCTTGAATTTTGTATACATGTGGCTATGGAGTCGATTGTGTCCTGTTCTGAGGCGTATAATGATAACTTGTTCATATCTATTCATATTATGAAAGGCATCCTGATTTGGGGTTTTGTTTTCTGATTGATTTGATTATCTGTTTCTTACGATGGTATGTGACCGGTGTATCTATTTGTGTGCCTGTTGAACCTTCCTTTGCCAACTGATCTGCTTTCTCATTTCCTGGTATTCCACAGTGAGATGGGATCCACTGCAGGGCAAACCTGTGGTGCTTGCAGAGTTCAGTCAATAAGGTCTGCAGATGTGGTAATTTTCTGAATTCCAGTGCTTGGAGCACTGATCTTGCATCTGTCAAAAACACAACAGGCTGCGGGCTAAGATTACTGTTCAGCAGTTTTTCTATTGCCAACATTATTGCTTGTATTTCTGCATCATAATTGTGACAATATTTCCCTGTTGCTATTTTATTCATATCCCTAGTGTTATTTGGGTACTCTATATATGCACCTGTTCCCCCATTTTTTACTGCATTCTGTGCTGATCCATCTGTATACATACGAATCCATAGGTCTTGTGGGTATTCTTCATCCAGGAAACAGAGTTATTGTTTTTCGCTGTAGACTATTTTGTTCCTCTTTATCAACTATTCCTTTCACTTCTGTCCGTATTTGAACTGATAATCCTGATTCCTCTGTCCAGGGAGTCTGTTCTGGTATGGGCAGTAGGGGGTTAACCACTCTTGGCATGTCTGGTGTTTGTCTACTAATACGCTTGGCTTGGTGGATAAAAACTGCTTCTCTTAAGTCGTCCCAATGCGAGATTTTGGAATCGGTCCTTCATTGGATGTCTCGGCATGCAAGCAAATTTTTCTGCCTGTATCAGCACCTTTGTGTCCCTCCGTTCTCTCAGTGCTGATATCCTCCACAATTTCTCCATCTCCAATATTGGTGTTGATTTCATTGCTCCTGTGATGACCCTAAGTGCCTGGTTTGTACTTTATCCAGTTCTTGCAGTGTGGTGTTTGATGCTGAGCACCATGCAGATGATCCATATTCTAAATGTGGGCGTATACTCTGTTGGTAAACTTTACTGAGTATTTTCCCACTCGCACCCCATGTAGTTCCACACAGCTTTCTTAGAATAGCCAATTTTCTCCTTGCTTTTTGGGTTGCCTTATTTATCTGCTGTTTCCAAGATAGTTTGTTATCAAATGTAAATCCGAGATATGTAGCTTGTATGTCTTCTTTCACAGGCTCATTGTTTATGTAGATGGATCCTGCTTTTTGTGGAGAGTGTGAAAAGTGTAGTACTGCATTTGTCTGTATTGATGCTGATACACCATCTATCTGTCCATGAATTCAGTGCATTCATAGCTCTTTGTAACAATTTGGAGGCCACTGTTGCATACTCCTCTGTGCACCACATTACCATGTCATCTGCAACATTGCCACTTTGATACCATGTGGTAGTTCAGTAACTAGGTCATTGATGTAGATCAGAAAAAGTGTTGGAGATAGTACCCCTCCCTGTGGAACGCCCTGCCGCAGTAAGACCTTCTTACTCTTAAGACCATCCAGTTGCACTCTGGCTCTCCTGTTATGCAGGTATGCTTTGACCCATTGTACATCCTGCCATTTACTCCATAATTTCTCAGTTTCTTCAAAAGCCCTTCCTTCCATACCTTATCAAATGCTTTCTTTAGGTCTATCCATGCTGCTAGTACCAGTTTCTTTTCTTGAAACGCATCCTCAATTTCCTGGGAAAGATAGGTTGCCTGATCTTCGGTAGAGTAACACTGTCTAAAGCCTGCTTGTTGTGGGACAAGGAGATTTCCACTTTCCAGGTACCACTGCAGTCAGATTGATTATATGCCATTGTTTAGCACAAACAGCTTGTAAGGCTGATTGGTCTATACTGGATGCCACTGAACCATCTTTTCCTGGCTTTAGTAATGGTATCATAATTGCTTCTCTCCATGCCTGTGGCACTCTACCTGTGATCCAGCAAATGTTGTAGATCTGCAGTAGTTTTGCTTTAGCTGCAGTTCCCAAGTTCTTAATCATTTCATTAGACACTCCATCACTACCTAGTGACTTTTTCACACATGGCTATGACTTGAGAGAACATTTTTAATTAAAGAGTTCATTTTGATGGTTTAAGGGCCAATGAAAGGATTAACAAAAACAAACCTGATAGACAGATGGAAGGGATAGTTAGGCAGGTATGTGGCAGCAGATAGGCAGGCAGAACTAGTAGGCCAAGTGGAAGAAATGTGGATAGATAAAATAGAAATTCCTCACCTGACTTCCAAAAACAGCATGAAGTGCCATACCATGCTACATCGCACTGAGAGATAGAGCAGTAGACGAAGGATAACATCGATGAGAATACAAAGACGATGCAGGGTGGGAAGACGTGCGGCAATCTACCAAGGTTGGTCACAGACTGAAATAGATACACAAAACTGATGAGTGTAATTCACAACTTAAACTGGATATCCAAAAAGTAACTACATATAATAACAAATAAAGCCTAAAAATTCATACACATACAACTGATTATTCAGGCCTGTTCAGAACACATTCTTTAGCTGAAATAATCTAAGTTATGATGACGCAAATGAGACCCTTGTCTCATAAACAGTTGTGTTATGTAACACTGCTGACATTGCGGGGTTTGTTATAGTTTATCTTGAAAATTTACTAAAATAACATCTGCCATAATAATAAATATCATCATGGCTATAATTACATAATGTACAACAGCATGCTGCAATTAGATACACATACAGCTGATAATTAGAGGCTATAAAGTCTACCTACATTCAATCACCTAATAACATATATGGTCTGCCATTATTGTTCCCTATTTGTACAGTGTCCAAACTAATCAGTCAGTTTCTGAACTGAAATGATACTTCAGTCCATCTACATAACGATGTTTATTATTATTATTAATAACTAGTTAGCTGAGTGGCAGTGTTCCCTAGCGTTTGGCTTTTCGTGGCAAGGCGCTGTGCCACTGAGTACGGGTTCGATCCTGCCTTGGTCCATATTTGTTTCTGTTGATTATTTGTCATTTTTTCCGAGTGCTGTAAACATACCTCTTCCTCTGAATTGATTCACTTATCGCCTCTGAAGTTTTCCTCTATAATAATATTCATTTATTATTATTTGTCTACAGACTATACCTTGAACCCCGGCGAGGGGTGTCTAATCGTTTCCGGAAGCGGTCAGTTTCATGAAAAAAAAACACTAGTTATTCCCATAGACATTAATAAGAAAAACACGGTTTGCTTATACATCGCACATGTCGACTTTTGCCGCTGTTTGGCAGTTTGCATGGTTCTTCTCTACATGTTTTTACTAATTCTTCACCAAATGCTTTCCAAGAGTGGCCTTTGCTTGCTCTACGATCTTTTTGCTATCATTTCTGGCTTGACTATAGTGATTGTAGTTTTCTGTTGTTTTTGTCTTCTGCCACTTTTATACTTTTCTTTCTTGTGTTTCACTGTTGATTTTACTACTTGATTCCACCATTGTGTAAGTTTTTTTCTGCTCCTTCCATTGTTTTTCAGACCACATTCTTTGGTTGACTTTATAAGACCTTTAAACTGTTTCCATGCTTCCTCTATGTTTGTTGGTTGTATTGAGTTTGGTGTTTGTTGGTTACGGATTCTTGTATATCTTTTTGTACGTTTATATCCTTCAGTGCTTTTAGATCTGTTTTTGTGCTTGAGGTCTTGTAATCTGTTGTTTCCTTACCCATTTTTTTTGCCATAGTAACACAGGCTTATGGTCGGTATCTAATATTGCAATTGGTATAGATCTTGAGTCTGTTATGTCCCTCCTTTGATGACTTCTAGCCAAAATAAAATCGATTTGGGAGGCCTTGTCCATGTCTTTCCATTATACCAAGTAAGTATTTGGTTACGATTGTGCTGATTTAAACGTGTTTGTTATATAAAGATCATGTTCTGCACAAATATTTAGTAGGTGTTCACCATTACTGTTACACTCTGTTCTAATGTCACTAAATGGTCCTAGGTATAATTCCCATGGTGCTCTTGTCCTACTCTACCATTGAAATCTCCTAGTACAATTTCTCTGCGTCTTTGACTTTATTTATTGTGGCTGAGAGTTCATCAAAATAATCTCGTTTGCTGTCCTCACTATATGTGTCGTTGCATAGAGCATATGTTTGAATAGAAGTGGTATTTCCTGCTTTTCTGCTAATTTTATACTTATTATTCTTCCGAGATGTAATAAATTTCTAGTATGTTTTGGCAGTATTACTTTCAATTATAAAACCGGACCCCGTGTTTGTTTACTTACGCCATATTGTTAGTCCCGCTCGTGACAAGTGTGTAGCTTTGGTGTATTTCTTTAATGATTTTAACTCGTGTCCAATAATCCTAAGAATTTTATATTCCTTTTTTTAATAAATTCAACTATTTCTGGGCTTTTATCACCTAGACCGCAGATGTTCCAAGTACATATTAAACGTTCGTATTGTTTTCTCATTTTCAATTTCGTAATAGCACAATGGATGGAATTCTACTTTTCTAGCAAAAACTGTCACTGTTTCCGTTCAGATTTGATTACAAATAAATCACAAATCCGTTCAAAATCACACACAAGAACACTTGAATTTCTTTTTACTATGGGCAATGAAATTCTATAATGTAAATTTGACTCCCATCACAGAAAATGTGTTGTGTTGCCAGGACAGTCGCCCACCGGAAGTCACTGAGAGCTCAATAATTAACTTATATTCAAATAATAAAACTATCTGAGAGTTTTCTAATACTGAGTTCAATATTAATTTGTATTCAACATAATAAAACTATCTGAGAGTTCAATTATTAATTTGTATTCAACATAAAAAACTATCGGAGAGTTCAATTATTAATTTGTATTCAACATAATAAAACTATCTGAGAGTTCAATTATTAATTGTATTCAATATAATGAACCTCTTGGGAACTCAAAATTCAATTTATATTCATTATAAACTTCAGGTGCATTCCAAGATGGAGGCTTTGAAAGACAAGAAAATTCCAAAATAGGTTATTTTATGGGAAGCATCAGGATACAGAAAAAGAGGAAGCCCTAAAGGCAAACCAAAAATAACACTTATAACAGAAGCAAAGTTGGCAGGATAGACATAAGATCAAAATCTCGCTCATAATAGAAATGGGAAAACACTACAAGCCCTATGGGATGTCCAGCAGCATTGGCAGGATCAAGAATTTATTATGACAATTTCTTGGAAGTTTTTTAAAATAATTAAACTCTAAAAGTGCTGATATTATTAAAAATTTGTGAGTGTATGTGATTAGAGGAGTACAGTACTCCGCATATGTGTGTAATAGGGAGATAGAAAGAAAGGAAGCAGATAGATGAGGGGAAAGAATGAGGGAAAAAGTAGGTGAATGAAGGGAAGGGGTGAAGAAATAGGGGAGAGAAGGTAAGGAAGAAATCAGTGAGATAGAGTGAAAGAGGAATGGCAGAAAAAGCATGAAAGCGAGAAAAGAGAGGAAACACGAGATCAGCTCAAGGCACTGAGTGATGCTCGAGGATTGTGAGAGTTACGTGGGAGAAGAGAGACACGAGGAAAATTAGATTGTAAAGTATAATCAGTTGCGAACTAGCGGTGGACTGAGACAGAGCGGTCCTGCCAAAGGGCGTTAGCCGCCCAGGGCTAACAACCCTTAAAAATGTTGTACATAGTTTTGTGTAGTTAGTCAGTTTGTGTGCCAGCTCGAGATGCGAAAGGTTGTCCAGTCCAGTAGAAGGCCAGTGCATCTTTAGAGTAGTCAGTGGTTAGTTAATAGTGAAGTGTCCAGGGGCCTGTGAGGATGGCCAATAGTGGAACAGCAGTGACAGTGATAGTTAGGTCACTGAGTTTCCAGTTAGTGTAATTGGTCGCTAATGTTTAATAGTGCCGTTTGATTCGGCGTGAACCTGCAGAGTGAAGGACGTGTTAATTCAATCCACTGGTGAGTAAGAAGCTCACCCACTTTTAGAATATGCATGTGCACTGGTCAAGTTGTTCAAATCCATTGAGCGCAAGAGACTCAATGTTACATGTGTTGGCAGAGACAGAGCTGCTGAACGTAGCACATGTGTGTGCACTGGTCAAGTTTTTGTACAAATCCATTGAGCGCAAGAGACTTCAATGTTATTCATATGTTGGCAGATACAGAGCTGCTGAACGTAGCACATGTGTGTGCCCTGATCAAGTTGTTTGTCAAATCTAGTGGCGCAAGAGAATTCAATGTTATTTCATATGTTGGCAGACACAGAGCTGCTGAACGTAGCACATGTGTGTGCTCTGATCAAGTTGTTTGTCAAATCTAGTGGGCGCAAGAGACTTCAATGTTATTTCATGTGTTGGCAGACACAGAGCTGCTGAACGTAGCCACAGGTGTATACACTAAACAAGTTGTCAAGTCTTGAGAGTGAGAGAATTCAATGTCAATTTAAAATGATGGCAGACATAGGGCTGCTAAGATGTGAGGAAGTGTGGGTACGAGTAAGGTACTCCATGTGTGATATTGGGGAGAGAGAAGTCAGTTAGTGGTTGTGATGTTCAGGGTTATTATTGAGATGTGGCTCATTGACATTGCATGATTTGTCGAGGTGAGACAAATTTGATCGATCACATCAGTGATTGAATAGAGGGAATG
>JAVIAB010000099.1:0-7500 GCA_032433765.1 Megaustenia siamemsis
ATAACTACTACAACAACAACTACTACAACAACTACTACTACAACTACAACAACTACTACAACAACTACAACAACTATTACTACAACTACAACAACTACTACTACCACTACAACAACTACTACAACAACTACAACAACTAACTACGAAAACTACAACAACTACTACTACAACTATAAACAACTACTACTACAACAACTCTACACAAACTACACAACTACTACTACTACAATACAACAACTACCACAACTACAACAACTACAACAACAACTACTACAACAACTATAACAACTACTACAACAACTACATCTACTACTACAACAACAACTACTACTACAACACTACAACTACAACAACTACAACAACAAACTACAACAACTACAACAATTACTACAACAACTACAACAACTACTACAACAACAACAACTACTACTACAACTACTACAACTACAACAACAACTACTACAACAACTATAACAACAACTACTACTACAACTACAACAACTACTACTACTACAACTACTACAACTAACAACAACTACTACAACAACTACAACAATTACTACTACTACAACTACAACAAACTACTACTACTACAACAAACAACACCTACTACTACAACTACAACAACTACAACAACTACTACTACTACAACTACAACAACTACTACAACAACTACAACAACTACTACTACAACTACTACTACAACTACAACAACTACTACTACAACTATAACAACTACAACAACAACTACAACAACTACAACAACTACTACTACTTTTATACAACTACTACTACAACTATAACAACTACTACTACAACTACAACAACTACTACTACAACTACAACACCTACTACTACAACTATACAACTACTACAACCACTACTACTACAACTACACAACTACTACTACAACTACTACTACAACTAAAACAACTACTACTACAACTACAACAACAACTACTACTACTACTACTACTACTACAACTATAACAACTACTACTACAACTACAACAAACTACTACTACAACTAGTACTACAACTACAACAACTACTACTACAACTACAACAACTACTACTACAACTACAACAACTACTACTAAACTACAACAACTACTACAACAACTACAACAACTACTACTACAACTATAACAACTACTACAACAACAACTACTACAACAACTACTACAACAACTACTACAACAACTACATAACTACTACAACAACAACTACTACAACAACTACTACAACAACTACTACAACAACTACAATAACTACTACAACAACAACTACTACAACAACTACTACCACAACTACAATAACTACTACAACAACAACTACTACAACCACTACTACTACAACAACTACTACAACAACTACAACAACTACTACGAAAACTACAACAACTACTACTACAACTATAACAACTACTACAACAACAACTACTACAACAACTACAACAACTACTACTACTACAACTACAACAACTACCACAACTACAACAACTACAACAACAACTACTACAACAACTACAACAACTACTACAACAACAACTACTACTACAACTACTACAACTACAACAACAACTACTACAACAACTATAACAACTACTACTACTACAACTACAACAACTACTACTACTACAACTACTACAACTACAACAACTACTACAACAACTACAACAATTACTACTACTACAACTACAACAACTACTACTACTACAACAACAACAACTACTACTACAACTACAACAACTACAACAACTACTACTACTACAACTACAACAACTACTACAACAACTACAACAACTACTACTACTACAACTACAACAACTACTACTACTACAACTACAACAACTACTACTACAACTACAACAACTACAACAACAACTATAACAACTACTACTACAACTACAACAACAACTACAACAAACAACTACTACTACAACTGCTACTACAACTATAACAACTACTACTACAACTACAACAACAACTACAACAACAACTACTACTACAACTGCTACTACAACTATAACAACTACTACTACAACTACTACTACAACTATAACAACTACTACTACAACTACTACTACAACTATAACAACTACTACAACTACAACAACTACTAATTCAACTGCTACTACAACTATAACAACTACTACTACAACTACAACAACTACTACTACAACTACAACAACTACTACTACTACTATAACAACTACTACTACAACTATAACAACTACTACTACAACTACAACAACTACTACTACAACTACAACACCTACTACTTCAACTATAACAACTACTACAACAACTACTACTACAACTACAACAACTACTACTACAACTACTACTACAACTATAACAACTACTACTACAACTACAACAACTACTACTACTACTACTACAACTATAACAACTACTACTACAACTACAACAACTACAACTACAACTAGTACTACAACTACAACAACTACTACTACAACTACAACAACTACTACTACAACTACAACAACTACTACTACAACTACAACAACTACTACAACAACTACAACAACTACTACTACAACTATTACAACTACTACAACAACAACTACTACAACAACTACTACAACAACTACTACAACTACCACAATAACTACTACAACAACAACTACTACAACAACTACTACTACAACTACAACAACTACTACAACAACTACAACAACTACTACTACAACTACAACAACTACTACTACAACTACAACAACTACTACAACAACTACAACTACTACGAAAACTACAACAACTACTACTACAACTATAACAACTACTACAACAACAACTACTACAACAACTACAACAACTACTACTACTACAAATACAACAACTACCACAACTACAACAACTACAACAACAACTACTACAACAACTACAACAACTACTACAACAACTACATCTACTACTACAACAACAACTACTACTACAACTACTACAACTACAACAACTACAACAACAACTACTACAACAACTACAACAACTACTACGACAACTACAACAACTACTACAACAACAACTACTACTACAACACTACTACAACTACAACAACTACTACAACAACTATAACAACAACTACTACTACAACTACAACAACTACTACTACTACAACTACTACAACTACAACAACTACTACAACAACTGCAACAATCACTACTACTACAACTACAACAACTACTACTACTACAACAACAACAACTACTACTACAACTACAACAACTACAACAACTACTACTACTACAACTACAACAACTACTACAACAACTACAACAACTACTACTACAACTACTACTACAACTACAACAACTACTACTACAACTATAACAACTACAATAAAAACTACAACAACTACAACAACTACTACAACAACCACAACAACTACTACTACTACAACTACAACAACGACTACTACAACTACAACAACTACAACAACAACTACTACTACAACTACAACAACTACTACTACAACTACAACAACTACTACTACAACTATAACAACTACAACAACAACTACAACAACTACAACAACTACAACAACTACAACAACAACTACTACTGCAACAACTACAACAACTACAACATCTACTACTACAACTACAACTACTACTACTACTACAACTACAACAACTACTACTACAACTACAACAACTACTACTACTACAACAACAACAACTACTACTACAACTACAACAACTACTACAACAACTACAACAACTACAACAACTACAACAACTACAACAACAACTACAACAACAACTACAATAACAACTACTACTACTACAACAACTACTACAACAACTACTACAACAACTACTACAACTGTAACAAGTACTACTACAACTACTACTACAACTATAACAACTACTACAACTACAACAACTACTACTACAACTACTACTACAACTATAACAACTACTACTACAACTACAACAACTACTACTACAACTACTACTACTACTATAACAACTACTACTACAACTATAACAACTACTACTACAACTACAACAACTACTACTATGCCTACAACACCTACTACTACAACTATAACAACTACTACAACAACTACTACTACAACTACAACAACTACTACTACAGCTACTACTACAACTATAACAACTACTACTACAAATACAACAACAACTACTACTACTACTACAACAACTATAACAACTACTACTACAACTACAACACTACTACTACAACTACTACTACAACTACAACAACTACTACTACAACTACAACAACTACTACTACAACTACAACAACTACTACGACAACTACAACAACTACTACAACAACTACAACAACTACTACTACAACTATAACAACTACTACAACAACAACTACTACAACAACTACTACAACAACTACAACAACTACTACTACTACAACTACAACAACTACTACATCAACAACTACTACAACAACTACTACTACAACTACAACAAATACAAACAACTACTACTACAACTACAACAACTACTACTACAACAACTACTACAACAACTACTACAACAACTACAATAACTACTACAACAACAACTACTACAACAACTACTACTACAACTACAACAACTACTACAACAACTACAACAACTACTACTACAACTACAACAACTACTACTACAACTACAACAACTACTACAACAACTACAACAACTACTACGAAAACTACAACAACTACTACTACAACTATAACAATTACTACAACAACAACTACTACAACAACTACAACAACTACTACTACTACAACTACAACAACTACTACAACTACAACAAATACTACTACAACTACAACTACTACAACAACTACTACTACAACTACAACAACTATTACAACAACTACAACAACTACTACAACAACTACATCTACTACTACAACAACAACTACTACTACAACTACTACAACTACAACAACTACAACAACAACTACTACAACAACTACAACAACTACTACAACAACAACTACTACTACAACTACTACAACTACAACAACAACTGCTACAACAACTACAACAACTACTACTACTACAACTACAACAACTACTACTACTACAACTACAACAACTACTACTACAAATACAACAACTACAACAACAACTACTACTACAACTACAACAACTACTACTACTACAACTACTACAACTACAACAACTACTACAACAACTACAACAACTACTACTACTAAACCTACAACAACTACTACTACTACAACTACAACAACTACTACTACAACTGCAACAACTACAACAACTACTACTACTACAAGAACAACAACTACTACAACAACTACAACAACTACTACTACTACACACTACAACAACTACTACTACTACAACTACAACAACTACTACAACAACTACAACAACTACAACAACAACTACTACTACAACTACAACAACTACTACTACAACTATAACAACTACAATAACAACTACAAAACCTACAACAACAACTACAACAACTACTACTACTACAACTACAACAACGACTACTACAACTGCAACAACTACAACAACAACTACTACTACAACTACAACAACTACTACTACAACTATAACAACTACAACAACAACTACAACAACTACAATAACTACAACAACTACAACAACAACTACTACTGGAACAACTACAACAACTACAACAACTACTACTATAACTACAACAACTACTACTACTACAACTACAACAACTACTACTACAACTACAACAACAACTACTACTACAACTACAACAACTACTACTACAACTACAACAACTACTACAACAACTACAACAACTACAACAACTACAACAACAACTACAACAACAACTACAATAACAACTACTACTACTACAACAACTACTACAACAACTACTACAACAACTACTACAACAGCTACTACAACTATAACAACTACAACAACTACTACAACTACTACAATAAAACTACACCAACTACTACAACAACTGCAACAACTGTAACAACAACAACTACAAAAACTACTACAACAACTACTACAACAAAAACTACACCAACTACTACAACAACTACAACAACAACTACAACAACTACTACAACAAAAACTACACCAACTACTACAACAACTACAACAACAACTACAACTACTACAACAACTACTACTACAAAAACTACACCAACTACTACAACAACTACTACAACAACTACAACAACTACTACAACAACTACTACAACAACTACAACAACTACTACAACAACTACTACAACAACTACAACAACTACTACAACAACTACAACAACTACTACAACAACTACAACAACTACTACAACAACTACTACAACAAAAACTACACCAACTACTACAACAACTACTACAACAACTACAACAACTACTACAACAACTACTACAACTACAACAACAACTACTACAACAACTACAACAACTACTACAACTACTACAACAACTACTACAACAACTACTACAACTACAACAACTACTGCAACAACTACTACAATTACAACAACTACTACAACTACTACTACAATTACAACAACTACTACTACAACAATTACTACAACAACTACAACAACTACTACTACAACAATTACAACAACTACTACAACAACTACAACAACTACTGCAACAACTACTACAACTACTACAACAACTACTACAACAACTATAACAACTACTACAACTACTACAACAACTACTACAACTACTACAACAACTACAACAACTACTGCAACAACTACTACAACTACTACAACAACTACTACAACAACTACTACAACAACTACAACAACTACTACAACTACAACAACTACTACGAAAACTACAACAACTACTACTACAACAATAACAACTACTACAACAACAACTACTACAACAACTACAACAACTACTACTACTACAAAATACAACAACTACCACAACTACAACATCTACTACAACAACTACAACAACTACTGCAACAACTACTACAACTACTACAACTACTACAACAACTACTGCAACTACTACAACAACTACTACAACTACTACAACAACTACAACAACTACTACAACAACTACAACAACTACTGCAACAACTACTACAACTACTACAACAACTACTACAACAACTACTACAACTACTACAACAAAAACTACACCAACTACTACACAACAACTACTACAACAACTACAACAGCAACTACTACAACTACTACAACAACTACTACAACAACTACAACAACTACTACAACAACTACTACAACAAAAACTACACCAACTACTACAACAACTACTACAACAACTACAACAACTACTACAACAACTACTACAACAACTACTGCAACAACTACAATAACTATAACAACTACTACAACAATTACAACAATTACTACTACAACAACTACTACAACAATTACAACAACTACTACTACAACAATTACTACAACAACTACTACAACAACAACTACAACAATTACAACAACTACTACTACAACAATTACTACAACAAC
>JAVIAB010000099.1:15000-70000 GCA_032433765.1 Megaustenia siamemsis
CTTTCTTTCTTTCCTTCTTTGTTTCTTTTTCTCCTTCTTTGGTTATTTTTCCTTCTTTCTTACTTTCTTTCTTTCTTTCCTTCCTTTTTTCCTTCCTTCTTTCTTTCTTTCTTTCTTTCTTTCTTTCTTTCTTTCTTTATGTCGTTATGTCTTTATTTATTTATTTATTCCATTTCTTTTCTTTCATCCATTCTTTCTTTCCCTCTTTCTTTATTTCCTTCTTTCTTTCTTTCCCTCTTTCTCTATTCCCTTCCTTCTTTCTGTCTGTCTTTCTTTCTGTGTGATTTTCTGTAGCGCTAAAAATATCGTCTTCATCATTTTTTTCTCTATGTTCCATCTACTTTTTCTTTTCTCTCACTCCGTTACCAGTCTGCTAAATATGCAACCGGTTAGTCGGTCAATTAGTCAGCCAGTTAGTCAGTATTTCTTTTACTCTGTCTATAATTTCACCAATTAGTCAGCTGGATAGTCAATGTTTCTTTTAGTCTGTCTATAGAGTCGCTAGCTAGTTGGTCTTCCTTTTTGTCTGTCTATAGAGCCGCTAGCTAGTTGGTCTTCCTTTTGGTCTGTCTATAGAGTCGCTAGCTAGTTGGTCTTCCTTTTGGTCTGTCTATAGAGTCGCTAGCTAGTTGGTCTTCCTTTTTGTCTGTCTATAGAGTCGCTAGCTAGTTGGTCTTCCTTTTGGTCTGTCTATAGAGTCGCTAGCTAGTTGGTCTTCCTTTTGGTCTGTCTATAGAGTTGCTAGCTAGTTGGTCTTCCTTTTAGTCTGTCTATAGAGTCGCTAGCTAGTTGGTCTTCCTTTTAGTCTGTCTATAGAGTCGCTAGCTAGTTGGTCTTCCTTTTGGTCTGTCTATAGAGCCGCTAGCTAGTTGGTCTTCCTTTTAGTCTGTCTATAGAGTCGCTAGCTAGTTGGTCTTCCTCTTGGTCTGTCTATAGAGTCGCTAGCTAGTTGGTCTTCCTTTTAGTCTGTCTATAGAGTCGCTAGCTAGTTGGTCTTCCTTTTGGTCTGTCTATAGAGTCGCTAGCTAGTTGGTCTTCCTTTTGGTCTGTCTATAGAGCCGCTAGCTAGTTGGTCTTCCTTTTAGTCTGTCTATAGAGTCGCTAGCTTGTTGGTCTTCCTTTTGGTCTGTCTATAGAGCCGCTAGCTAGTTGGTCTTCCTTTTGGTCTGTCTATAGAGTCGCTAGCTAGTTGGTCTTCCTTTTAGTCTGTCTATAGAGCCGCTAGCTAGTTGGTCTTCCTTTTGGTCTGTCTATAGAGCCGCTAGCTAGTTGGCCTTCCTTTTAGTCTGTTTTAGAGTCGCTAGCTAGTTGGTCTTCCTTTTGGTCTGTCTATAGAGCCGCTAGCTAGTTGGTCTTCATTTTAGTCTGTCTATAGAGTCGCTAGCTAGTTGGTCTTCCTTTTAGTCTGTCTATAGAGTCGCTAGCTAGTTGGTCTTCCTTTTAGTCTGTCTATAGAGTCGCTAGCTAGTTGGTCTTCCTTTTGGTCTGTCTATAGAGTCGCTAGCTAGTTGGTCTTCCTTTTAGTCTGTCTATAGAGTCGCTAGCTAGTTGGTCTTCCTTTTAGTCTGTCTATAGAGTCGCTAGCTAGTTGGTCTTCCTTTTAGTCTGTCTATAGAGTCGCTAGCTAGTTGGTCTTCCTTTTAGTCTGTCTATAGAGTCGCTAGCTAGTTGGTCTTCCTTTTGGTCTGTCTATAGAGTCGCTAGCTAGTTGGTCTTCCTTTTAGTCTGTCTATAGAGTCGCTAGCTAGTCGGTCTTCCTTTTGGTCTGTCTATAGAGCTGCTAGCTAGTTGGTTTTTTTTTGGTCTGTCTGTAGAGCCGCTAGCTAGTTGATGTTTTTTTTGTCTGTCTATAGAGCTGCTAGCTAGTTGGTGTTGTTTTGGTCTGTCTATAGAGCCGCTAGCTAGTTTGTCTTCCTTTTAATCTGTCTATAGAGTCGCCAGCTAGTTTGTCTTCCTTTTAGTCTGTCTATAGAGTCGATCCATAAGGGACATGCCTGGAATAACAATTGGAGGTCATAATATAAATAATCTAAGGTATGCTGATGATACAGTCTTAATCGCTAAGAGTGAAAATGAGTTACAAGAAATGTTAGACATTATAGTGAAGGAAAGCAAAAATAAAGGACGCAGCCTTAATAGCAAAAAGACAGAGGTAATGGCAACAACAAAGAAAAAAGCATCACCTCGGTGAAAAATAAAGGCAAGTGGAACAATATTAAAACAGGTAAATGAATTTAAATATTTGGGAACTTTGTTAACCTCAGACGGAAGATGTACAAAAGAGGTGAGATGCAGAATGGCTCAGGCAAAAGCAGCTTTCCAAAAAATGAGGAAGATACTATACAATCCATTTGTGACAATAGAGACAAGAAAAAGAGTTCTTAAATGTTACGTAGAGCCAGTCTTAACATATGGATGCGAATCATGGACAATAGGACAGCAGACAAGAAAATCACTGGAGTCTGTAGAAATGTGGTTATACAGAAGAATGTTGAGAATACCATGGACAGCTAAGAAGAGTAATGAAGATGTTCTGAGAGAGGTCAAAGCAAAAAGAGAGCTAATTTCCAATATTAGGAAGAAACAATCATCATTTTTTGGCCATGTAATGAGAAGAGAACAACTGGAATATATTGTAACATCTGGAAAAATTGAGGGGCGAAGAGATAGAGGGAAGCAAAGAGAAAAAATACCAGACAGCTTAAGAGAATGGCTTGGCAGAAGGTCAACAACAGAAATGATAAATAGCTGCCGAGATCGAAAGTTGTGGAGAGACATGATCACCTACGCCAGGAGGCCCGGTACTTGATGATGATGATGATGATGATGATGATGATAGAGCCGCTAGCTAATTGGTCTTCCTTTAAGTCTGTCTTTAGAGTCACTAGGTAATTTGTCTTTTTTTAGTCTGTCTATAGAGCTACTAGTTAATTGGTCCTCCTTTTAGCCTTTCTATAGAGTCACTAGCTAATTTGTCTTTTTTTAGTCTGTCTATAGAACCGCTAGCTAATTGGTCTTCCTTTAAGTCTCTCTATAGAGCTACTAGTTAATTGGTCCTCCTTTTAGTCTTTCTATAGAGTCACTAGCTAATTTGTCTTTATTTAGTCTGTCTATAGAGCTGCTAGCTAATTTGTCTTTTTTTTAGTCTGTCTATAGAGCGCTAGCTAGTTGGTCTTCCTTTTAGTCTGTCTATAGAGCTGCTAGCTAGTTGGTCTTTTTTTAGTCTGTCTATAGAGCCGCTAGCTAGTTGGTCTTTTTTTAGTCTGTCTATAGAGCCGCTAGCTAGTTGGTCTTTTTTTTGTCTGTCTATAGAGCCGCTAGCTAGTTGGTTTTTTTTGTCTGTCTATAGAGCTGCTAGCTAGTTGGTCTTCCTTTTAGTCTGTCTATAGAGCTGCTAGCTAGTTGGTCTTTTTTTAGTCTGTCTATAGAGCTGCTAACTAGTTGGTCTTTTTTTAGTCTGTATATAGAGCCGCTAGCTAGTTGGTCTTTTTTTTAAGTCTGTCTATAGAGCCGTTAGCTAGTTGGTCTTTTTTTTAGTCTGTCTATAGAGCTGCTAGCTAGTTGGTCTTTTTATAGTCTGTCTATAGAGCCGCTAGCTAGTTGGTCTTTTTTTAGTCTGTCTATAGAGCTGCTAACTAGTTGGTCTTTTTTTAGTCTGTATATAGAGCCGCTAGCTAGTTGGTCTTTTTTTTAAGTCTGTCTATAGAGCCGTTAGCTAGTTGGTCTTTTTTTTAGTCTGTCTATAGAGCTGCTAGCTAGTTGGTCTTTTTTTAGTCTGTCTATAGAGCTGCTAGCTAGTCGGTCTTTCTTTTAGTCTGTATATAGAGCTGCTAGCTAATTGGTCTTCCTTTTAGTCTGTATATAGAGCTGCTAGCTAGTCGGTCTTCCTTTTAGTCTGTATATAGAGCTGCTAGCTAATTGGTCTTCCTTTTAGTCTTTCTATAGAGCTGCTAGCTAGTTGGTCTTTCTTTAAGTCTGTCTGTAGAGCTGCTAGCTATTAGGTCTTTCTTTTAGTCTGTCTATAGACCCACCAGTTAGTCGACATTAATTTTAGTCTGTCTATTAGTTCATCAATTAATCAGCTGGTTAGTTAGTCTTTCTTTTAGTCTGTCTATCTGTACGTCTGCTAATTAATCAGGTGGTCTTTACGTCAGGTTATCTATAAATCCGTGAAATATTTTAACAATCAGTCAGTCACTCAATCAGTCAGTCAGAAAATCAGACATTTATCTAGAAAGTCAGGAAGCCAGATTGTCGCTCAATTAATAAGCCAGTTGGCTGGCCAACCAGTCAGTCAACCTTTCAGTCTGTGAGTCAGCCAATCAGACAGCCAGTCAACGATTCAGTCAGCCAGTTAAATCAGCCAATCAGTCAGTCAGCAAGCAATCCTATCGGTCAGTAATGGTAAGTCAGCCAGTCATTAAACCTACCAGTCAATCAGCAAGTCAGCCTTTCAATCAATCAGTCAGCTAGCTTACAATTCAACCAATCAGTCAGTAATACTACAATATAGTCAATCAGTTAGCCAGTCATTAGGACAGCCAATCATTAGGACAGCCAGTCATTAGGACAGCCAGTCATTAGGACAGCCAGTCTTTAGGACAGCCAGTCATTAGGACAGCCAGTCATTAGGACAGCCAGTCTATAGGACAGCCAGTCTTTAGGACAGCCAGTCATTAGGACAGCCAGTCATTAGGACAGCCAGTCTTTAGGACAGCCAGTCATTAGGACAGCCAGTCATTAGGACAGCCAGTCTTTAGGACAGCCAGTCTTTAGGACAGCCAGTCATTAGGACAGCCAGTCTTTAGGACAGCCAGTCATTAGGACAGCCAGTCTTTAGGACAGCCAGTCTTTAGGACAGCCAGTCTTTAGGACAGCCAGTCATTAGGACAGCCAGTCATTAGGTCAGCCAGTCTTTAGGACAGCCAGTCTTTAGGACAGCCAGTCATTAGGACAGCCAGTCTTTAGGACAGCCAGTCATTAGGACAGCCAGTCTTTAGGACAGCCAGTCTTTAGGACAGCCAGTCTTTAGGACAGCCAATCAGTCACCCAACTTACTATTCAAACAGTCAGTAATACTACAGTACAGTCAATTAGGACAGCCAGTCATTAGGACAGCCAGTCTTTAGGACAGCCAGTCTTTAGGACAGCCAGTCATTAGGACAGCCAGTCATTAGGACAGCCAGTCTTTAGGACAGCCAGTCTTAAGGACAGCCAGTCATTAGGACAGCCAGTCATTAGGACAGCCAGTCTTTAGGACAGCCAGTCATTGGGACAGCCAGTCATTGGGACAGCCAGTCATTAGGACACTCAATCAGTCAGCCAATTTATTATTGAAACAAACAGTCAGAAATACTACAATACAGTCAATCAATCAGCCAGTCATTGTGACAGCCAGTCATTAGGACAGCCAGTCATTAGGACAGCCAGTCATTAGGACAGCCAGTCATTAGGACAGACAGTCATTAGGACAGCCAGTCATTAGGACAGCCAGTCATTAGGACAGACAGTCATTAGGACAGCCAGTCATTAGGACAGCCAGTCATTAGAACAGACAGTCATTAGAACAGACAGTCATTAGGACAGCCAGTCATTAGGACAGACAGTCATTAGAACAGACAGTCATTAGGACAGCCAGTCATTAGGACAGCCAGTCATTAGAACAGACAGTCTTTAGAACAGACAGTCATTAGAACAGACAGTCATTAGGACAGCCAGTCATTAGGACAGCCAGTCATTAGAACAGACAGTCTTTAGAACAGACAGTCATTAGGACAGCCAGTCATTAGGACAGCCAGTCATTAGGACAGCCAGTCATTAGAACAGACAGTCATTAGGACAGCCAGTCATTAGAACAGACAGTCATTAGGACAGCCAGTCATTAGGACAGCCAGTCATTAGGACAGACAGTCATTAGAACAGACAGTCATTAGGACAGCCAGTCATTAGGACAGCCAGTCATTAGAACAGACAGTCTTTAGAACAGACATTCATTAGGACAGCCAGTCATTAGGACAGCCAGTCATTAGGACAGACAGTCTTTAGGACAGCCAGTCATTAGGACAGCCAGTCATTAGGACAGCCAGTCATTAGGACAGCCAGTCATTAGAACAGACAGTCTTTAGAACAGACAGTCATTAGGACAGCCAGTCATTAGGACAGCCAGTCATTAGGACAGATAGTCTTTAGAACAGACAGTCTTTAGGACAGCCAGTCATTAGGACAGCCAGTCATTAGAACAGACAGTCTTTAGAACAGACAGTCTTTAGAACAGACAGTCATTAGGACAGACAGTAATTAGGACAGCCAGTCATTAGGACAGACAGTCTTTAGAACAGACAGTCATTAGGACAGACAGTCTTTAGAACAGACAGTCATTAGAACAGACAGTCTTTAGAACAGACAGTCATTAGGACAGCCAGTCATTAGGACAGCCAGTCATTAGGACAGCCAATCATTAGAACAGACAGTCTTTAGAACAGACAGTCATTAGAACAGACAGTCTTTAGAACAGACAGTCATTAGGACAGCCAGTCATTAGGACAGCCAGTCATTAGGACAGCCAGTCATTAGAACAGACAGTCATTAGGACAGCCAGTCATTAGGACAGCCAGTCATTAGGACAGCCAGTCTTTAGAACAGACAGTCATTAGAACAGACAGTCATTAGGACAGCCAGTCATTAGAACAGACAGTCTTTAGAACAGACAGTCTTTAGAACAGACAGTCATTAGGACAGCCAGTCATTAGGACAGCCAGTCATTAGGACAGCCAATCATTAGAACAGACAGTCTTTAGAACAGACAGTCATTAGAACAGACAGTCTTTAGAACAGACAGTCATTAGGACAGCCAGTCATTAGGACAGCCAGTCATTAGGACAGCCAGTCATTAGAACAGACAGTCATTAGGACAGCCAGTCATTAGGACAGCCAGTCATTAGGAAAGCCAGTCTTTAGAACAGACAGTCATTAGGACAGCCAGTCATTAGGACAGCCAGTCATTAGGACAGCCAGTCTTTAGAACAGACAGTCATTAGGACAGCCAGTCATTAGGACAGACAGTCTTTAGAACAGACAGTCATTAGGACAGCCAGTCATTAGGACAGACAGTCTTTAGAACAGCCAGTTATTAGGACAGCCAGTCATTAGGACAGACAGTCTTTAGAACAGAGAGTCATTAGGACAGCCAGTCATTAGGACAGCCAGTCATTAGGACAGACAGTCTTTAGAACAGACAGTCATTAGGACAGCCAGTCATTAGGACAGACAGTCTTTAGAACAGACAGTCATTAGGACAGCCAGTCATTAGGACAGCCAGTCATTAGGACAGCCAGTCATTAGGACAGCCAGTCATTAGGACAGACAGTCATTAGGACAGCCAATCATTAGAACAGACAGTCTTTAGAACAGACAGTCATTAGAACAGACAGTCTTTAGAACAGACAGTCATTAGGACAGCCAGTCATTAGGACAGCCAGTCATTAGGACAGCCAGTCATTAGAACAGACAGTCATTAGGACAGCCAGTCATTAGGACAGCCAGTCATTAGGACAGCCAGTCTTTAGAACAGACAGTCATTAGAACAGACAGTCATTAGGACAGCCAGTCATTAGAACAGACAGTCTTTAGAACAGACAGTCTTTAGAACAGACAGTCATTAGGACAGCCAGTCATTAGGACAGCCAGTCATTAGGACAGCCAATCATTAGAACAGACAGTCTTTAGAACAGACAGTCATTAGAACAGACAGTCTTTAGAACAGACAGTCATTAGGACAGCCAGTCATTAGGACAGCCAGTCATTAGGACAGCCAGTCATTAGGACAGCCAGTCATTAGAACAGACAGTCATTAGAACAGACAGTCATTAGGACAGCCAGTCATTAGAACAGACAGTCTTTAGAACAGACAGTCTTTAGAACAGACAGTCATTAGGACAGCCAGTCATTAGGACAGCCAGTCATTAGGACAGCCAATCATTAGAACAGACAGTCTTTAGAACAGACAGTCATTAGAACAGACAGTCTTTAGAACAGACAGTCATTAGGACAGCCAGTCATTAGGACAGCCAGTCATTAGGACAGCCAGTCATTAGAACAGACAGTCATTAGGACAGCCAGTCATTAGGACAGCCAGTCATTAGGACAGCCAGTCTTTAGAACAGACAGTCATTAGGACAGCCAGTCATTAGGACAGCCAGTCATTAGGACAGCCAGTCTTTAGAACAGACAGTCATTAGGACAGCCAGTCATTAGGACAGACAGTCATTAGAACAGACAGTCATTAGGACAGCCAGTCTTTAGGACAGACAGTCTTTAGAACAGCCAGTTATTAGGACAGCCAGTCATTAGGACAGACAGTCTTTAGAACAGACAGTCATTAGGACAGCCAGTCATTAGGACAGCCAGTCATTAGGACAGACAGTGTTTAGAACAGACAGTCATTAGGACAGCCAGTCATTAGGACAGACAGTCTTTAGAACAGACAGTCATTAGGACAGCCAGTCATTAGGACAGATAGTCATTAGGACAGACAGTCATTAGGACAGCCAGTCATTAGGACAGCCAGTCATTAGAACAGACAGTCATTAGAACAGACAGTCATTAGGACAGCCAGTCATTAGGACAGACAGTCATTAGAACAGACAGTCATTAGGACAGCCAGTCATTAGGACAGCCAGTCATTAGAACAGACAGTCTTTAGAACAGACAGTCATTAGAACAGACAGTCATTAGGACAGCCAGTCATTAGGACAGCCAGTCATTAGAACAGACAGTCTTTAGAACAGACAGTCATTAGGACAGCCAGTCATTAGGACAGCCAGTCATTAGAACAGACAGTCATTAGGACAGCCAGTCATTAGAACAGACAGTCATTAGGACAGCCAGTCATTAGGACAGCCAGTCATTAGGACAGACAGTCATTAGAACAGCCAGTCATTAGGACAGCCAGTCATTAGGACAGCCAGTCATTAGAACAGACAGTCTTTAGAACAGACATTCATTAGGACAGCCAGTCATTAGGACAGCCAGTCATTAGGACAGACAGTCTTTAGGACAGCCAGTCATTAGGACAGCCAGTCATTAGGACAGCCAGTCATTAGGACAGCCAGTCATTAGAACAGACAGTCTTTAGAACAGACAGTCATTAGGACAGCCAGTCATTAGGACAGCCAGTCATTAGGACAGATAGTCTTTAGAACAGACAGTCTTTAGGACAGCCAGTCATTAGGACAGCCAGTCATTAGAACAGACAGTCTTTAGAACAGACAGTCTTTAGAACAGACAGTCATTAGGACAGACAGTAATTAGGACAGCCAGTCATTAGGACAGACAGTCTTTAGAACAGACAGTCATTAGGACAGACAGTCTTTAGAACAGACAGTCATTAGGACAGACAGTCTTTAGAACAGACAGTCATTAGGACAGCCAGTCATTAGGACAGCCAGTCATTAGGACAGCCAGTCATTAGGACAGACAGTCTTTAGGACAGACAGTCATTAGAACAGACAGTCTTTAGAACAGACAGTCATTAGGACAGCCAGTCATTAGGACAGCCAGTCATTAGGACAGCCAGTCATTAGGACAGACAGTCATTAGGACAGCCAGTCATTAGGACAGCCAGTCATTAGGACAGACAGTCATTAGGACAGCCAGTCATTAGGACAGCCAGTCATTAGGACAGCCAGTCTTTAGGACAGCCAGTCATTAGGACAGCCAATCATTAGAACAGACAGTCTTTAGAACAGACAGTCATTAGAACAGACAGTCTTTAGAACAGACAGTCATTAGGACAGCCAGTCATTAGGACAGCCAGTCATTAGGACAGCCAGTCATTAGAACAGACAGTCATTAGGACAGCCAGTCATTAGGACAGCCAGTCATTAGGACAGCCAGTCTTTAGAACAGACAGTCATTAGGACAGCCAGTCATTAGGACAGCCAGTCATTAGGACAGCCAGTCTTTAGAACAGACAGTCATTAGGACAGCCAGTCATTAGGACAGACAGTCTTTAGAACAGACAGTCATTAGGACAGCCAGTCATTAGGACAGCCAGTCATTAGGACAGCCAATCATTAGAACAGACAGTCTTTAGAACAGACAGTCATTAGAACAGACAGTCTTTAGAACAGACAGTCATTAGGACAGCCAGTCATTAGGACAGCCAGTCATTAGGACAGCCAGTCATTAGAACAGACAGTCATTAGGACAGCCAGTCATTAGGACAGCCAGTCATTAGGAAAGCCAGTCTTTAGAACAGACAGTCATTAGGACAGCCAGTCATTAGGACAGCCAGTCATTAGGACAGCCAGTCTTTAGAACAGACAGTCATTAGGACAGCCAGTCATTAGGACAGACAGTCTTTAGAACAGACAGTCATTAGGACAGCCAGTCATTAGGACAGACAGTCTTTAGAACAGCCAGTTATTAGGACAGCCAGTCATTAGGACAGACAGTCTTTAGAACAGACAGTCATTAGGACAGCCAGTCATTAGGACAGCCAGTCATTAGGACAGACAGTCTTTAGAACAGACAGTCATTAGGACAGCCAGTCATTAGGACAGACAGTCTTTAGAACAGACAGTCATTAGGACAGCCAGTCATTAGGACAGCCAGTCATTAGGACAGCCAGTCATTAGGACAGACAGTCATTAGGACAGCCAATCATTAGAACAGACAGTCTTTAGAACAGACAGTCATTAGAACAGACAGTCTTTAGAACAGACAGTCATTAGGACAGCCAGTCATTAGGACAGCCAGTCATTAGGACAGCCAGTCATTAGAACAGACAGTCATTAGGACAGCCAGTCATTAGGACAGCCAGTCATTAGGACAGCCAGTCTTTAGAACAGACAGTCATTAGAACAGACAGTCATTAGGACAGCCAGTTATTAGAACAGACAGTCTTTAGAATAGACAGTCTTTAGAACAGACAGTCATTAGGACAGCCAGTCATTAGGACAGCCAGTCATTAGGACAGCCAATCATTAGAACAGACAGTCTTTAGAACAGACAGTCATTAGAACAGACAGTCTTTAGAACAGACAGTCATTAGGACAGCCAGTCATTAGGACAGCCAGTCATTAGGACAGCCAGTCATTAGAACAAACAGTCATTAGAACAGACAGTCATTAGGACAGCCAGTCATTAGAACAGACAGTCTTTAGAACAGACAGTCTTTAGAACAGACAGTCATTAGGACAGCCAGTCATTAGGACAGCCAGTCATTAGGATAGCCAATCATTAGAACAGACAGTCTTTAGAACAGACAGTCATTAGAACAGACAGTCTTTAGAACAGACAGTCATTAGGACAGCCAGTCATTAGGACAGCCAGTCATTAGGACAGCCAGTCATTAGAACAGACAGTCATTAGGACAGCCAGTCATTAGGACAGCCAGTCATTAGGACAGCCAGTCTTTAGAACAGACAGTCATTAGGACAGCCAGTCATTAGGACAGCCAGTCATTAGGACAGCCAGTCTTTAGAACAGACAGTCATTAGGACAGCCAGTCATTAGGACAGACAGTCTTTAGAACAGACAGTCATTAGGACAGCCAGTCATTAGGACAGACAGTCTTTAGAACAGCCAGTTATTAGGACAGCCAGTCATTAGGACAGACAGTCTTTAGAACAGACAGTCATTAGGACAGCCAGTCATTAGGACAGCCAGTCATTAGGACAGACAGTGTTTAGAACAGACAGTCATTAGGACAGCCAGTCATTAGGACAGACAGTCTTTAGAACAGACAGTCATTAGGACAGCCAGTCATTAGGACAGCCAGTCATTAGGACAGACAGTCATTAGGACAGCCAGTCATTAGGACAGCCAGTCATTAGAACAGACAGTCATTAGAACAGACAGTCATTAGGACAGCCAGTCATTAGGACAGACAGTCATTAGAACAGACAGTCATTAGGACAGCCAGTCATTAGGACAGCCAGTCATTAGAACAGACAGTCTTTAGAACAGACAGTCATTAGAACAGACAGTCATTAGGACAGCCAGTCATTAGGACAGCCAGTCATTAGAACAGACAGTCTTTAGAACAGACAGTCATTAGGACAGCCAGTCATTAGGACAGCCAGTCATTAGGACAGCCAGTCATTAGAACAGACAGTCATTAGGACAGCCAGTCATTAGAACAGACAGTCATTAGGACAGCCAGTCATTAGGACAGCCAGTCATTAGGACAGACAGTCATTAGAACAGCCAGTCATTAGGACAGCCAGTCATTAGGACAGCCAGTCATTAGAACAGACAGTCTTTAGAACAGACATTCATTAGGACAGCCAGTCATTAGGACAGCCAGTCATTAGGACAGACAGTCTTTAGGACAGCCAGTCATTAGGACAGCCAGTCATTAGGACAGCCAGTCATTAGGACAGCCAGTCATTAGAACAGACAGTCATTAGGACAGCCAGTCATTAGGACAGATAGTCTTTAGAACAGACAGTCTTTAGGACAGCCAGTCATTAGGACAGCCAGTCATTAGAACAGACAGTCTTTAGAACAGACAGTCTTTAGAACAGACAGTCATTAGGACAGACAGTAATTAGGACAGCCAGTCATTAGGACAGACAGTCTTTAGAACAGACAGTCATTAGGACAGACAGTCTTTAGAACAGACAGTCATTAGGACAGACAGTCTTTAGAACAGACAGTCATTAGGACAGCCAGTCATTAGGACAGCCAGTCATTAGGACAGCCAGTCATTAGGACAGACAGTCTTTAGGACAGACAGTCATTAGAACAGACAGTCTTTAGAACAGACAGTCATTAGGACAGACAGTCATTAGGACAGCCAGTCATTAGGACAGCCAGTCATTAGGACAGACAGTCATTAGGACAGCCAGTCATTAGGACAGCCAGTCATTAGGACAGCCAGTCTTTAGGACAGACAGTCATTAGGACAGACAGTCATTAGGACAGCCAGTCATTAGAACAGACAGTCTTTAGAACAGACAGTCTTTAGAACAGACAGTCATTAGGACAGCCAGTCATTAGGACAGCCAGTCATTAGGACAGCCAATCATTAGAACAGACAGTCTTTAGAACAGACAGTCATTAGAACAGACAGTCTTTAGAACAGACAGTCATTAGGACAGCCAGTCATTAGGACAGCCAGTCATTATGACAGCCAGTCATTAGAACAGACAGTCATTAGGACAGCCAGTCATTAGGACAGCCAGTCATTAGGACAGCCAGTCTTTAGAACAGACAGTCATTAGGACAGCCAGTCATTAGGACAGCCAGTCATTAGGACAGCCAGTCTTTAGAACAGACAGTCATTAGGACAGCCAGTCATTAGGACAGACAGTCTTTAGAACAGACAGTCATTAGGACAGCCAGTCATTAGGACAGACAGTCTTTAGAACAGCCAGTTATTAGGACAGCCAGTCATTAGGACAGACAGTCTTTAGAACAGACAGTCATTAGGACAGCCAGTCATTAGGACAGCCAGTCATTAGGACAGACAGTCTTTAGAACAGACAGTCATTAGGACAGCCAGTCATTAGGACAGACAGTCTTTAGAACAGACAGTCATTAGGACAGCCAGTCATTAGGACAGCCAGTCATTAGGACAGCCAGTCATTAGGACAGACAGTCATTAGGACAGCCAATCATTAGGACAGCCAGTCATTAGGACAGCCAGTCATTAGGACAGCCAGTCATTAGAACAGACAGTCATTAGGACAGCCAGTCATTAGGACAGCCAGTCATTAGGACAGCCAGTCTTTAGAACAGACAGTCATTAGAACAGACAGTCATTAGGACAGCCAGTCATTAGAACAGACAGTCTTTAGAACAGACAGTCTTTATAACAGACAGTCATTAGGACAGCCAGTCATTAGGACAGCCAGTCATTAGGACAGCCAATCATTAGAACAGACAGTCTTTAGAACAGACAGTCATTAGAACAGACAGTCTTTAGAACAGACAGTCATTAGGACAGCCAGTCATTAGGACAGCCAGTCATTAGGACAGCCAGTCATTAGAACAGACAGTCATTAGAACAGACAGTCATTAGGACAGCCAGTCATTAGAACAGACAGTCTTTAGAACAGACAGTCTTTAGAACAGACAGTCATTAGGACAGCCAGTCATTAGGACAGCCAGTCATTAGGACAGCCAATCATTAGAACAGACAGTCTTTAGAACAGACAGTCATTAGAACAGACAGTCTTTAGAACAGACAGTCATTAGGACAGCCAGTCATTAGGACAGCCAGTCATTAGGACAGCCAGTCATTAGAACAGACAGTCATTAGGACAGCCAGTCATTAGGACAGCCAGTCATTAGGACAGCCAGTCTTTAGAACAGACAGTCATTAGGACAGCCAGTCATTAGGACAGCCAGTCATTAGGACAGCCAGTCTTTAGAACAGACAGTCATTAGGACAGCCAGTCATTAGGACAGACAGTCTTTAGAACAGACAGTCATTAGGACAGCCAGTCATTAGGACAGACAGTCTTTAGAACAGCCAGTTATTAGGACAGCCAGTCATTAGGACAGACAGTCTTTAGAACAGACAGTCATTAGGACAGCCAGTCATTAGGACAGACAGTCTTTAGAACAGACAGTCATTAGGACAGCCAGTCATTAGGACAGACAGTCTTTAGAACAGACAGTCATTAGGACAGCCAGTCATTAGGACAGCCAGTCATTAGGACAGCCAGTCATTAGGACAGACAGTCATTAGGACAGCCAGTCATTAGGACAGACAGTCATTAGGACAGACAGTCATTAGAACAGACAGTCATTAGGACAGCCAGTCATTAGGACAGCCAGTCATTAGGACAGCCAGTCTTTAGAACAGACAGTCTTTAGAACAGACAGTCATTAGAACAGACAGTCATTAGAACAGCCAGTCATTAGAACAGACAGTCATTAGAACAGACAGTCATTAGGACAGCCAGTCATTAGGACAGCCAGTCATTAGGACAGCCAGTCATTAGGACAGACAGTCATTAGGACAGCCAGTCATTAGAACAGACAGTCATTAGGACAGCCAGTCATTAGGACAGCCAGTCATTAGGACAGACAGTCATTAGGACAGCCAGTCATTAGGACAGACAGTCATTAGGACAGACAGTCATTAGAACAGACAGTCATTAGGACAGCCAGTCATTAGGACAGCCAGTCATTAGGACAGCCAGTCTTTAGAACAGACAGTCTTTAGAACAGACAGTCATTAGAACAGACAGTCATTAGAACAGACAGTCATTAGGACAGCCAGTCAGTCAGCTGGTCCTCTCATTAAACACAACATCTACACCCGTCTACCCTCAACTACCCCACCCCACCCGAACCGTTAAGAACAAACAAAGACATAACAGTGCATGTACAACATTAGCATAACAGTAAGACAGTACACAATGACACACGTGTCGATCACAAGTCTTCATCAGTCAAACAGGACAACAAAGAACGGTATTTCTACTTGGCTAAAAAAGCTACCTCATCTCTTCAACATTTGGGGGAGAAGCGAGGGGCGGTTAAACTGCCTCTAAATTGTCTCACGACCCACTGTTATGTCCCGCATATCATATCTTCTGCCCTAATTCTCCCGTCTTGTGTCCCACGTCCCACGTCTTATGACCCACGTCCCACATCTCACGTCGTATGCCCCACATCCCACGTTGTATGTCCACGTCCCACATCCTACGTCTTATGTCCCACATCCCACGTCCCACATCCCACGTCTTATGTCCACGTCCCACATCCCACGTCTTATATCCACGTGCCACATCCCACGTCTTATGTACACGTCCCACATCCCACGTCTTATGTCCACGTCCCACATCCCACGTCTTATATCCAAGTCCCACATCCCACGTCATATGTCCCACGTCCCACATCCCACGTCTTATGTCCACGTCCCACATCCCACATCCCACGTCTTATGTCCACGTCGCACATCCCACGTCCCACATCCCACGTCTTATGTCCACGTCCCACATCCCACGTCCCACATCCCACGTCTTATGTCCATGTCCCACATCCCACGTCCCACATCCCACGTCTTATGTCCACATCCCACATCCCACGTCTTATGTCCACGTCCCACATCCCACGTCTTATGCCCACGTCCCACATCCCACGTCTTATGTCCACGTCCCACATCCCACGTCTTATGTCCAACATCCCACATCTTATGTCCACGTCCCACACCCCACGTCTTATGTCCACGTCCCACATCCCACGTCTTATATCCACGTCCCACATCCCACTTCCCACATCCCACGTCTTATGTCCACGTCCCACATCCCACGTCCCACATACCACGTCCCACGTCTTATGTCTACGTCCCACATCCCACGTCCCACATCCCACATCCCACTTCTTATGTCCACGTCCCACATCCCACGTCCCACGTCTTATGTCCACGTCCCACATCCCACGTCCCACATCCCACGTCCCACATCCCACATCCCACGTCCCACGTCCCACATCCCACATCCCACATCCCACGTCCCACATCCCACATCCCACGTCCCACGTCTCAGTCCAAATTCTTGAAGTTTTCAAATCGTAACTCCCACCACTAGACCACCAGAACCGTCTCATGCGCCCCTTGGAGTCCACCTGACTCTCTCAGTGACGACCACCAGCAACCGTCTTATGCGCCACTTGGAGTACACTTGACCCTCTCAGACAACCACAACCACCAACCCTCTAATGCGCCCTTTGGAGTCCACGTGACCCTCTCAGTGACAACCACCACCAACAACCATTTCATGCGCCCCTTGGAGTCTACCTGACTCTCTCAGACAACAACCACCACAAACCGTCACATGCGCCCCTTGGAATCCACTTGACCCTCTCAGTGACAACCATTACCAACCGTCACATGCGCCCCTTGGAGTCCACTTGACACTCTCAGTGACAACCATCACCACCAACCCTCTCATGCGCCCTTTGGAGTCCACCTGACCATCTCAGTGACAACCACCACCACCAACCCTCTTATGCGCCCCTTGGAGTCCACCTGGCCCTCTCAGACAACCACAAGCACCAACCCTCTCATGCGCCCCTTGGAGTCCACCTGACCATCTCTGTGACAACCACCACCACCAACCCTCTCATGCGCCCCTTGTAGTCCACCTGACCATCTCAGTGACAACCACCACCACCAACCCTCTCATGCGCCCCTTGGAGTCCACCTGACCATCTCAGTGACAACCACCACCACCAACCCTTTCATGCTCCCCTTGGAGTCCACCAGACCATCTCAATGACAACCACCACCAACCCTTTCATGCTCCCCTTGGATTCCACCTGACCATCTCAGTGACAACCACCACCACCAACCCTCTCATGCGCCCCTTAGAGTTCACCTGACCATCTGAGTGACAACCACCACCAACCCTCTCATGCGCTCCTTGTAGTCCACATGACCCTATCAGTGACATCCACCACCAACCCTCTCATGCGCCCCTTGGAGTCCACCTGACCATCTCAGTGACAACCACCACCACCAACCCTCTCATGCGCCCCTTGGAGTCCACCTGACCATCTCAGTGACAACCACCACCACCAACCCTCTCATGCGCCCCTTGGAGTCCACCTGACCATCTCAGTGACAACCACTACCACCAACCCTCTCATGCGCCCCTTGGAGTCCACCTGACCATCTCAATGACAACCACCACCACCAACCCTCTCATGCGCCCCTTGGAGTCCACCTGACCATCTCAGTGACAACCACCACCACCAACCCTCTCATGCGCCCCTTGGAGTCCACCTGACCATCTCAGTGACAACCACCACCACCAACCCTCTCATGCGCCCCTTGGAGTCCACCTGACCATCTCAGTGACAACCACCACCACCAACCCTCTCATGCGCCCCTTGTAGTCCACCTGACCATCTCAGTGACAACCACCACCACCAACCCTCTCATGCGCCCCTTGGAGTCCACCTGACCATCTCAGTGACAACCACCACCACCAACCCTCTCATGCGCCCCTTGGAGTCCACCTGACCATCTCAGTGGCAACCACCACCACCAACCCTCTCATGGGCCCCTTGGAGTCCACCAGACCATCTCAGTGATAACCACCACCAGAACCGTCTCATGCGCCCCTTGGAGTCCACCTGACCATCTCAGTGACAACCACCACCACCAACCCTCTCATGCGCCCCTTGGAGTCCACCTGACCATCTCAGTGACAACCACCACACGTTAAGAACCCCTGACCTCCAGAGGTCTCTGCTGGTCATCACTTCTTGAGTGCCAGGCCCAAGTGTCCCAGACCACAGCGACGTAAAACAGCTCTCTGCTATATTACTTTATTATGTGTTATGTATCATGTCTGTATGAGGGGGCCAGTGTATATAATCTTAGACACAACATATAACAGCTGTTTGTTGTGTGCTTATTTGTTCTGTCGAAAGCCCTGTTCATCAACTCTATATCCACAACAATAATAGTTAATAAATTCACCCGTCCCTGTTCATCAACTCTATATCCACAACAATAACTGTTGATAATTCCACCCATCCCTGTTCATCAACTCTATATCCACAAAATAACTGTTGATAAATTCACCTCTCCTTGTTCATCAACTCTATATCCACAACAATAATAGTTGATAAATTCACCCGTCCCTGTTCATCAACTCTATATCCGCAATAATAATAGTTGATAAATTCACCTCTCCCTGTTCATCAACTCTATATCCACAACAATAACTGTTGATAAATTCACCTCTCCCTGTTCATCAACTCTATATCCACAACAATAACTGTTGATAAATTCACCTCTCCCTGTTCATCAACTCTATATCCACAACAATAACTGTTGATAAATTCACCTCTCCCTGTTCATCAACTCTATATCCACAACAATAACTGTTGATAAATTCACCTCTCCTTGTTCATCAACTCTATATCCACAACAATAACTGTTGATAAATTCACCTCTCCCTGTTCATCAACTCTATATCCACAACAATAACTGTTGATAAATTCACCTCTCCCTGTTCATCAACTCTATATCCACAACAATAACTGTTGATAAATTCACCTCTCCCTGTTCATCAACTCTATATCCACAACAATAACTGTTGATAAATTCACAGCCTTCTTCATTTGACTCACAAAACGCCACAAGATCTCTCCTGGCAACTTTTACTTTGAAAGGCTCCGACGATATAAATAACTTACCAGTTTATAGGCCAAATTTATTTTTGGTTCCAGAGTTTGATGTTAGTTTGGCTGCAAATGCTGACAGAAGATGTGGCCGTAAGAGGGCAATGTGTACAGCATCAATCATAGGAGAGTTCTGGCCAGGAAATCCCGGACATTCCTGGCCAAGTATTTTAACCGTTCAAGTTTTAGGTGCTCCCAAGCTGTGTGTATTTCATAGCATCTTTCATGGCATCTTTCATAGCATCTTTCATAACATCTTTAATTGCATCTTTCATAGCATCTTTCATAATATCTTTCATAACATTTTCCATAACATCTTTCATAACATCTTCCATAACATCTTTCATAGCATTTTTCATAACATCTGTCATAGCATCTTTCATAACATCTTCCATTGCATCTTTTATAACATCTTTCATAGCATCTTTCATAACATCTTTCGTAACATCTTTCATAACATCTTTAATAGCATCTTTCATGCATCTTTCGGAATCAAAAAAGGAATTGAAGTCAACGGTCACAACATAAATAATTTGCGATATGCGGATGACACAGTCTTAAATAGCAGAGACAGAGAATGAACTACAAGAAACAATAGACATAATAGTAAAATAAAGCAATAAAAATGGTCTCAGTCTGAATAGTAAGAAAACAGAAGTAATGGTTATATCGAAGAAACAATCATCACCATCATGCAGCATAAAAATAAACGAGACAAATCTGAAACAAGTGGAGAGCGTCAAATACATGGGCACAATAATAACATCAGATGGGAGATGTACCACAGAAATAAAAAGCAGAATAGCTCAGGCCAAAATAGCATTTCAGAAAATGAAAAATATCGTATGCAACAAATCTATGTCAATAAAAATGAGAAAGAGAGTTCATCGGTGCTATATAGAACCAATTCTGACCTATGGAAGCGAATCATGGACAGTAAACAAACACATGAAAAGATGATTAGAGGCCACAGAGATGGGATTTCTCAGAAGAATGTTGAAAGTTCCCTGGACAGCTAAAAAGACAAATGAGGAAATTCTCAAAGAGGCCAACACAAAAAGGGAGCTCTTAAAAAACATCAGAAAGAAGCAATCAACATTTTTCGGGCACATCATGAGAAGAGGAAAGTGGGAATACTTGGTTACAACTGGCAAAATAAAAGGAAAGAGAGATCGCGGGCGACAAAGAGAGAAAATACTGGATAGCTTGGTGTCATGGCATGGAAAACAGTCAACAACAGAACTGATACGATGCACTGTAGATAGAAGATTGTGGAGGGACATGATCACCTACGCCAACCGGTATGGCACATGATGATGATTTTGGCCTGAGCTATTCTGCTTTTTATTTCTGTGGTGTGTCTCCCATCTGATGTTTTTATTGTGCCCAAGTATTTGAAACGTTGCACTTGTTTCAGATTTGTCCTATTTATTTGTATTCTGAATGATGGTGATGATTGTTTCTTCGATATGACCATTACTTCTGTTTTCTTACTATTCAGACTGAGACCTTTCTTGTTGCTTTCTTTTACTATTATGTCTATCATTTCTTGTAGTTCATTCTCTGTCTCTGCTATTAAGACTGCGTCATTCACAATTACTACTATTAGCATTATTGTTATTGTGCCTTGACAGCGTAGGCGATCATGTCTTTCCACAACACTCATCCCTTCATACATGTTATAATTTCAGTCGGTGATCTTTCATTATGTCATTTCGATAATATGTTCTATGTTTTTTTTCTCTTGGTTTCCTCTGCTCTACTTTCCATTCATTCTGCCTGTTGTTATAGTATTCTCAACGCCTTCCTTTCACATCACATGCCCAATAAATGTAGATTGTCGCTTCCTTATTATTTTGATGATATTTCTGATTTCTCCAGCTCGTTTTAAACATTCTTCATTTGTCATTTTTGCTATCCATGGAATTCCTAACATTCTTCTGATAAACCACATCTTGACTGCCTTTAATGTTCTTTGTGTTGTCTTACGTATTGTCCATTACCCGCTTCCATATAGTAGATCAGGTTCCATATAGAAACGGACATGTTTTCTAACATTAATTGACACTGATTTATTTACAAATGATTTTTTTCATGGAATTCTGTCTTTGTTTGTCCTATTCTGTCTTTGTTTGTCCTATTCTGTCTTTGTTTATCCTATTCTGTCTTTGTTTGTCCTATTCTGTCTTTGTTTGTCCTATTCTGTATTTGTTTGTCCTATTCTGTCTTTGTTTGTCCTATTCTGTATTTGTTTGTCCTATTCTGTCTTTGTTTATCCTATTCTGTCTTTGTTTGTCCTATTCTGTCTTTGTTTATCCTATTCTGTCTTTGTTTGTCCTATTCTGTCTTTGTTTGTCCTATTCTGTCTTTGTTTGTCCTATTCTGTCTTTGCTTGTCTTATTCTGTCTTTGCTTGTCCTATTCTGTCTTTGCGTGTCTTACTATGTCATTGCTTGTCTTATTCTGTTTTTGCTTGTCCAATTCTGTCTTTGATTGTTCTATTCTGTCTTTGCGTGTCTTACTATGTCATTGCTTGTCTTATTCTGTTTTTGCTTGTCCAATTCTGTCTTTGCTTGTCCTATTCTGTCTTTGCGTGTCTTACTATGTCATTGCTTGTCTTATTCTGTTTTTGCTTGTCCAATTCTGTCTTTGATTGTTCTATTCTGTCTTTATTTGTCCTATTCTGTCTTTGATTGTCCTATTCTGTTTTTGCTTGTCCAATTCTGTCTTTGCTTGTCCTATTCTGTTTTTGCTTGTCCTATTCTGTCTTTGCTTGTCCTATTCTGTCTTTGCTTGTCCTATTCTGTCTTTGCTTGTCCTATTCTGTCTTTGCTTGTCTTATTCTGTCTTTGTTTGTCCTATTCTCTCTTTGTTTGTCCTACTCTGTCTTTGCTTGTCCTATTCTGTTTTTGCTTGTCCAATTCTGTCTTTGCTTGTCCTATTCTGTCTTTGCTTGTCTTATTCTGTCTTTGCTTGTCTTATTCTGCCTTTGCTTGTCTTATTCTGTCTTTGCTTGTCTTATTCTGTCTTTGCTTGTCCAATTCTGTCTTTGCTTGTCCAATTCTGTCTTTGCTTGTCCTATTCTGTTTTTTCTTGTTCTGTTCTGTTTTCCTATTATGTCTTTGCTTGTCCTACTGTGTCATTGTTTGTCCTACTCTACTTCTAATTTCTGAAGTGCATCTACCATCTGACGTTATTACTGATCCCATGTGCTTGAATCCACTAACTTGTTTCAGGATTTGACCATTTAGTTTACTTCTCATTCGTGTGTGTTTGTTTTCTTTGATATATTTATAGTTTCTGTCTTTTTTTATGTTGAGGATCATGTCTTACTGTGCACTTTCTGTCACGATTTCATCTCATAGATTTTGTAGCTCCTGTTGGTTTTCTGATATCATTACTGTGTCATCTGCATACCTGTTGTTGTTGATGTCCCCCCCTCCCCTCCCCACCACTTTTAATGTCATGTTGTTCAGGACTGGTCTTAAAATATCTTCAGTTCTTCTTTTTTTTTTCTTTCCTTCCTCATCTTCCTTTCAGCGTCGAGGGGAGATATAATTTGCGGTCTTTTGCTCTTCTGTTCGCCTCTGATGCTGTTATGTTTTCTAGTGCTTCTAATATTCCATCGATCCATCTTTTTCGTGGTCCACCCTTGGGTCTGGTGTTCACACAATGTTTGTTGAAGGCTCGTTGTGTTGTGTTCTGATCTTTCTGCCTTGTCACGTGGCCAAACAATTTTATCTGTTGTTTCTTTATATATTCTATGGCGGGGGCTATTCATAGCTTTTTTCTCGGTTCTTCATTTCTGATCTTATCACTCAGACTGTTTCCTGTCATTCGTCTAACACATTTCATCTCAGTAGAAGTTATTTTTCTTATTGTTCTTGCATCTAGGGTCCAGGTCTGGCATTGGTAGCACAACGTTGGGATGAAGATTATATTGTAGAGTGCTCGTTTTGCCTCTAGAATTATTTCCTTGTTGGATAATAGTGGTTATAGCTGTCCAATGATTTGACAAGCTTTGATGCATCTTGAGTCTAGGGTCCAGGTCTGGCAACGTTGGGATGAAGATTGTATTGTAGAGTGCCCGTTATGCCTATAGAGTTATTTCCTTGTTGGATAATAGTGGTTATAGCTGTCCAATGATTTGACAAGCTTTGATGCATCTTGAGTCTATCTCTGCTGTTGGTGGTTGGTTGGTTGGTTGGTTGGTTGGTTGGTTGGTTGGTTGGTTGGTTGGTTGGTTGTTTCGTTGGTTGGTTGGTTGGTTGGTTCGTTGGTTCGTTCGTTGGTTCGTTCGTTGGTTCGTTCGTTGGTTCGTTCGTTGGTTCGTTCGTTGGTTCGTTCGTTGGTTCGTTCGTTGGTTCGTTCGTTGGCTCGTTCGTTGGTTCGTTCGTTGGTTCGTTCGTTGGTTCGTTCGTTGGTTGGTTGGTTGGTTCGTTGGTTCGTTCGTTGGTTCGTTCGTTGGTTCGTTCGTTGCTTCGTTCGTTGGTTCGTTCGTTGGTTCGTTCGTTGGTTCGTTCGTTGGTTCGTTCGTTGGTTCGTTCGTTGGTTCGTTCGTTCGTTCGTTCGTTCGTTCGTTCGTTCGCCCGATGACTAAAGTATTCTAGAGTATCGTGGTAGACTAGAATATTCCTCTTCATCATCCGCCCTTACAAGGACGTAGTGGACGTGTCTGCGTTGTGTTGTGGTTTGCAGTATAACTGTTATATTTGCGCATTTCGGCCCAACACATCCGACTTCAGCACAACATTTTTGAGTACCGGGTTGTCTTTCCTCTTCAATCCCTGCTCGCTTAGCCAGACTAGACAGGTTAGTTTGTTACTGGAGGCACCACGGAGAGGTGGATCAGGGTATGGATGGTTTTGGTTCACTGATCCTGGCGCAAGCCATCAGCTGTGGGTCGCTGACAACTTCCAGCTCTGGTGCTGGGAGGCGCGCCTTCGCCTCCAATCTCTGCTGTTTGAGAATTATCGTTTGTCACTAGACTTCCTAGGTATTTGAATCCCTCTTCTTGCTTTAGTTGCCTGCCCTCTATAGTTATGTTCTATTCTATTGACCTTTCGAGCCGTAACCGGCCCATAGGGCGTAGACCAAGATACACCTTCTCCTATATGAATTTTTGTTCTAGCAGTTTTCTTTTAAAGATATTTTATCAAATCTCGCCATCTGTCTCTGTTCTGTGCAAGCAGTTCTATCTCATTGAGGGAGCCGATTCCTGCTGCTCTTGCCTCTCTCATCAATGTTCTTCTCAGTGTCTCCCTGGGTCTTCCTCTTTTTCTTTTACCTGTTGTTTCCCATATGAGGGCTTGCTTTGCTATTCGATTATTATCTCTTCTCATCACATGTCCAACGTATGACCATCGTCTTTTCTTTATTACTGAAGATATTAGTGGTTGATTGGCGATTTCTCTAATTTCCTCGTTTGTTTTGAATTCGTTCCATTCTATACCAAGTATTTTCCTTAGACATTTATTTTCGAATGCGTTCAACTTTGTTTCTATATCTCTTGTTGTTTTCCAGCTTTCACACGCATACGTAAGGGTTGATAGTACATTTGATTTGAATAGCCTAAGTTTTGTGTTTGTGCTAATGAGTTTTGATTTCCACAACTTTTCAAGGTTTCTGAAAGACATTGCTGCTTTAGCCAGTCTGATTCTAATTTCTTTGCTCGTATCCCCTTCTCGATCAATGTGACTTCCAAGATAGATAAAGTGATCGATCTCTTCTACTGGTTTGTTTTCCATGTATATTTTGTCACTTGTTGGAATTAAACTTTTCATGACTTTAGTCTTTTCATGATTGACCTCAAGCCCAATTTTGCTGGCTATTGATGATAGTTCATTTGTGTTTTCCTGCATCGTTTTTATCTGACTGCTGATGAGAACTATGTCATCAGCAAAGTCGAGGTCCTCCAAATGGTCTCCTTGCATCCATTCGATGCCTTTATTACCAGTGCAGCATTTCTTCATTATGAAGTCCATAACAATTCCAAATAACAAGGGCGATAAAATACATCCTTGTTTAACCCCAGTTTCTATTGGGAAACATTCGCTCAGTCCTTCCTCTGTTCGAACTGCACATGTGTAACCATCATACATGTCTTTGATAATATTTATGATTTTTGATGGTAAGCCATATTGCTTCAGAATTTTCCACAAAGAATCTCTATGAATACTATCAAATGCTTTTTTGAAGTCGATGAAGTTAAGTACAAAAGGTTTTTGCTTTTCAATGTGTTCCTCCAATATAAGTCGTAGAGTGAAAATGTGGTCAAGACAGCTTCTCCCTTTTCTAAACCCAGCCTGTTCTTCACGCATTACTGTATCTATTGAATCCTTTATTCTATTTAGGATGATTTTACAGAATAACTTTGAGGCAACTGACAAAAGTGTCACGCCTCTCCAGTTGTTACAATCTCTAAGATTTCCCTTTTTGGGATCTTAACATAGTTATGTTGATGTTCTGTTTATTTTTGGCGACATTCATGACTCCTGTTTTGTTGATGTTGATTTTCATGTTGTATTTTGCAACTGTGCTGTTGAGTCTATTTAAGTTTTCTTGTAGGTCTTATATTGTTTCATGTATTAGTGCCTGATCGTCTGCAAATAAAAGCTCGTTGATCTCATCTGTCTCTGATGGGCCGGCTAACTTTCATATATAGTCAATGTACGTAATAAACGAATATCTTCCCTGTACAAACAAAATAGATCTGGTGACAATACACATCTTTGTTTCACCCTTGGTCTTATTTGTTGATATTCTCCATGTTTGCTTTCAATTATTAGGGCGTTACTAACGCCATCGCACCAGAAATAACATCAGGCGTATTAAAGGCTCATTTTGATTAGTTTTCTATTGACATAACGTGACATGCAAGGGAAGATAAGCCTGATGCGGTGTGATACACGTTAGCCAGTTCTCTCCCTTATTCGTCACCAACCGACATGAAATCACTACCCTGAATCTAGCTATCAACTTAATCTCGGTTCGGGGACGTCACTTGCCTGTCAGTTTGAAGTCCAACATTAGGACGCCATCATTACAGAATATCTCATTAACGGAATCCGCTAATTTAATTATCTTCATAAATTTGTCAAAATAGACATCAATTATTCTGTAGCTTCCGGCCATGTGAGTGTTGCAGATCAGACTATGTGAGTGTTGCAGATCAGACTATGTGAGTGTTGCAGATCAGACTATGTGAGTGTTGCAGATCAGGCTATGTGAGTGTTGCAGATCAGACTATGTGAGTGTTGAAGATCAGGCTATGTGAGTGTTGCAGATCAGACTATGTGAGTGTTGCAGATCAGACTATGTGAGTGTTGCAGATCAGGCTATGTGAGTGTTGCAGATCAGGCTATGTGAGTGTTGCAGATCAGACTATGTGAGTGTTGCAGATCAGACTATGTGAGTGTTGCAGATCAGACTATGTGAGTATTGCAGATCAGACTATGTGAGTGTTGCAGATCAGACTATGTGAGTGTTGCAGATCAGACTATGTGAGTGTTGCAGATCAGACTATGTGAGTGTTGCAGATCAGACTATGTGAGTGTTGCAGATCAGACTATGTGAGTGTTGCAGATCAGGCTATGTGAGTGTTGCAGATCAGGCTATGTGAGTGTTGCAGATCAGACTATGTGAGTGTTGCAGATCAGACTATGTGAGTGTTGCAGATCAGACTATGTGAGTGTTGCAGATCAGACTATGTGAGTGTTGCAGATCAGACTACGTGAGTGTTGCAGATCAGGCTACGTGAGTGTTGCAGATCAGACAACGTGAGTGTTGCAGATCAGACTATGTGAGTGTTGCAGATCAGACAACGTGAGTGTTGCAGATCAGACTATGTGAGTGTTGCAGATCAGACAACGTGAGTGTTGCAGATCAGACTATGTGAGTGTTGCAGATCAGACTATGTGAGTGTTGCAGATCAGACTATGTGAGTGTTGCAGATCAGACTATGTGAGTGTTGCAGATCAGGCTATGTGAGTGTTGCAGATCAGGCTATGTGAGTGTTGCAGATCAGGCTATGTGAGTGTTGCAGATCAGGCTATGTGAGTGTTGCAGATCAGACAACGTGAGTGTTGCAGATCAGACTATGTGAGTGTTGCAGATCAGACAACGTGAGTGTTGCAGATCAGACTATGTGAGTGTTGCAGATCAGACTATGTGAGTGTTGCAGATCAGACTATGTGAGTGTTGCAGATCAGACTATGTGAGTGTTGCAGATCAGGCTATGTGAGTGTTGCAGATCAGGCTATGTGAGTGTTGCAGATCAGGCTATGTGAGTGTTGCAGATCAGGCTATGTGAGTGTTGCAGATCAGGCTATGTGAGTGTTGCAGATCAGACTATGTGAGTGTTGCAGATCAGACAATGTGAGTGTTGCAGATCAGACTATGTGATAGTTACAACTCCAGCTATGTGAGTGTTGCAGATCAGACTATGTGAGTGTTGCAGATCAGGCTATGTGAGTGTTGCAGATCAGGCTATGTGAGTGTTGCAGATCAGGCTATGTGAGTGTTGCAGATCAGGCTATGTGAGTGTTGCAGATCAGGCTATGTGAGTGTTGCAGATCAGACTATGTGAGTGCTGCAGATCAGGCTATATGAGTGTTGCAGATCAGACTATGTGAGTGTTGCAGATCAGACTATGTGAGTGTTGCAGATCAGACTATGTGAGTGTTGCAGATCAGGCTATGTGAGTGTTGCAGATCAGGCTATGTGAGTGTTGCAGATCAGGCTATGTGAGTGTTGCAGATCAGGCTATGTGAGTGTTGCAGATCAGGCTATGTGAGTGTTGCAGATCAGGCTATGTGAGTGTTGCAGATCAGGCTATGTGAGTGTTGCAGATCAGGCTATGTGAGTGTTGCAGATCAGGCTATGTGAGTGTTGCAGATCAGACAACGTGAGTGTTGCAGATCAGACTATGTGAGTGTTGCAGATCAGACTATGTGAGTGTTGCAGATCAGACTATGTGAGTGTTGCAGATCAGACTATGTGAGTGTTGCAGATCAGGCTATGTGAGTGTTGCAGATCAGGCTATGTGAGTGTTGCAGATCAGGCTATGTGAGTGTTGCAGATCAGGCTATGTGAGTGTTGCAGATCAGACAACGTGAGTGTTGCAGATCAGACTATGTGAGTGTTGCAGATCAGACAACGTGAGTGTTGCAGATCAGACTATGTGAGTGTTGCAGATCAGACTATGTGAGTGTTGCAGATCAGACTATGTGAGTGTTGCAGATCAGACTATGTGAGTGTTGCAGATCAGGCTATGTGAGTGTTGCAGATCAGGCTATGTGAGTGTTGCAGATCAGGCTATGTGAGTGTTGCAGATCAGGCTATGTGAGTGTTGCAGATCAGGCTATGTGAGTGTTGCAGATCAGACTATGTGAGTGTTGCAGATCAGACAATGTGAGTGTTGCAGATCAGACTATGTGATAGTTACAACTCCAGCTATGTGAGTGTTGCAGATCAGACTATGTGAGTGTTGCAGATCAGGCTATGTGAGTGTTGCAGATCAGGCTATGTGAGTGTTGCAGATCAGGCTATGTGAGTGTTGCAGATCAGGCTATGTGAGTGTTGCAGATCAGACTATGTGAGTGCTGCAGATCAGGCTATATGAGTGTTGCAGATCAGACTATGTGAGTGTTGCAGATCAGACTATGTGAGTGTTGCAGATCAGACTATGTGAGTGTTGCAGATCAGGCTATGTGAGTGTTGCAGATCAGGCTATGTGAGTGTTGCAGATCAGGCTATGTGAGTGTTGCAGATCAGGCTATGTGAGTGTTGCAGATCAGGCTATGTGAGTGTTGCAGATCAGGCTATGTGAGTGTTGCAGATCAGGCTATGTGAGTGTTGCAGATCAGGCTATGTGAGTGTTGCAGATCAGGCTATGTGAGTGTTGCAGATCAGGCTATGTGAGTGTTGCAGATCAGACTATGTGAGTGTTGCAGATCAGACAATGTGAGTGTTGCAGATCAGACTATGTGATAGTTACAACTCCAGCTATGTGAGTATTACAACTCAGGCTATGTGAGTATTACAACTCAGGCTATGTGAGTATTACAACTCTGGCTAAGTGAGTATTACAACTCAGGCTATGTGAGTGTTACAACTCAGGTCATTTGAGTATTACAGTTCAAGCTATGTGAGTGTTACAACTCAGGCTATGTGAGTGTTACAACTCAGGCTATGTGAGTGTTACAACTCAGGCTATGTGAGTGTTACAACTCAGGCTATGTGAGTGTTACAACTCAGGCTAGCATCAGATATGTTCCTTGGCATTATTTCAGTGCTACCCATATCCGTCGATTCTTCTTCATTCCGCAACTTCGGGGGTCGTTGGGGCATCGACTTAGTCAGTCTTATCATGGGATCGTTGGGGCATCGACTTAGTTAGTCTTATCATGGGATCGTTGGGGCATCGACTTAGTTAGTCTTATCATGGGATCGTTGGGGCATCGACTTAGTTAGTCTTATCATGGGATCGTTGGGGCATCGACTTAGTTAGCCTTATCATGGGATCGTTGGGGCATCGACTTAGTTAGCCTTATCATGGGATCGTTGGGACATCGACTTAGTTAGTCTTATCATGGGATCGTTGGGGCATCGACTTAGTTAGCCTTATCATGGGATCGTTGGGGCATCGACTTAGTTAGCCTTATCATGGGATCGTTGGGGCATCGACTTAGTTAGTCTTATCATGGGGTCATTGGGGCATCGACTTAGTTAGCCTTATCATGGGGTCGATGGGGCATCGACTTAGTTAGTCTTATCATGGGGTCGTTGGGGCATCGACTTAGTTAGCCTTATCATGGGGTCGTTGGGGCATCGACTTAGTTAGCCTTATCATGGGGTCATTGGGGCATCGACTTAGTTAGCCTTATCATGGGATCGTTGGGGCATCGACTTAGTTAGCCTTATCATGGGGTCGTTGGGGCATCGACTTAGTTAGCCTTATCATGGGATCATTGGGGCATCGACTTAGTTAGCCTTATCATGGGATCGTTGGGGCATCGACTTAGTTAGCCTTATCATGGGGTCGTTGGGGCATCGACTTAGTTAGCCTTATCATGGGGTCGTTGGGGCATCGACTTAGTTAGCCTTATCATGGGGTCGTTGGGGCATCGACTTAGTTAGCCTTATCATGGGGTCGTTGGGGCATCGACTTAGTTAGCCTTATCATGGGATCATTGGGGCATCGACTTAGTTAGCCTTATCATGGGGTCGTTGGGGCATCGACTTAATTAGCCTTATCATGGGGTCGTTGGGTCATCGACTTAGTTAGCCTTATCATGGGGACGTTGGGGCATCGACTTAGTCAGCCTTATCATGGGATCGTTGGGGCATCGACTTAGTCAGCCTTATCATGGGGTCATTGGGGCATCGACTTAGTTAGCCTTATCATGGGATCGTTGGGGCATCGACTTAGTTAGCCTTATCATGGGGTCGTTGGGGCATCGACTTAGTTAGCCTTATCATGGGGTCGTTGGGTCATCGACTTAGTTAGCCTTATCATGGGGTCGTTGGGGCATCGACTTAGTCAGCCTTATCATGGGGTCGTTGGGGCATCGAATTAGTCAGCCTTATCATGGGATCGTTGGGTCATCGACTTAGTTAGCCTTATCATGGGGTCGTTGGGGCATCGACTTAGTTAGCCTTATCATGGGGTCGTTGGGGCATCGACTTAGTTAGCCTTATCATGGGGTCGTTGGGGCATCGAATTAGTTTGCCTTATCATGGGGTCGTTGGGGCATCTACTTAGTTAGTCTTATCATGGGGTCGTTGGGGCATCTACTTAGTTAGTCTTATCATGGGATCGTTGGGGCATCGACTTAGTTAGTCTTATCATGGGGTCGTTGGGGCATCTACTTAGTTAGTCTTATCATGGGATCGTTGGGGCATCGACTTAGTTAGCCTTATCATGGGGTCGTTGGGGCATCGAATTAGTCAGCCTTATCATGGGATCGTTGGGGCATCGACTTAGTTAGCCTTATCATGGGGTCGTTGGGGCATCGACTTAGTTAGTCTTATCATGGGATCGTTGGGGCATCGACTTAGTTAGTCTTATCATGGGGTCGTTGGAGCATCTACTTAGTTAGTCTTATCATGGGATCGTTGGGGCATCTACTTAGTTAGTCTTATCAAGGGGTCGTTGGGGCATCTACTTAGTTAGTCTTATCATGGGATCGTTGGGGCATCGACTTAGTTAGCCTTATCATGGGGTCGTTGGGGCATCGACTTAGTAAGCCTTATCATGGGGTCGATGGGGCATCGAATTAGTCAGCCTTATCATGGGATCGTTGGGGCATCGACTTAGTTAGCCTTATCATGGGGTCGTTGGGGCATCGAATTAGTCAGCCTTATCATGGGATCGTTGGGGCATCGACTTAGTTAGCCTTATCATGGGGTCGTTGGGGCATCGACTTAGTTAGCCTTATCATGGGATCGTTGGGGCATCGACTTAGTTAGTCTTATCATGGGGTCGTTGGGGCATCTACTTAGTTAGTCTTATCATGGGATCGTTGGGGCATCTACTTAGTTAGTCTTATCATGGGGTCGTTGGGGCATCTACTTAGTTAGTCTTATCATGGGATCGTTGGGGCATCGACTTAGTTAGCCTTATCATGGGGCCGTTGGGGCATCGAATTAGTCAGCCTTATCATGGGATCGTTGGGGCATCGACTTAGTTAGCCTTATCATGGGGTCATTGGGGCATCGACTTAGTCAGCCTTATCATGGGGTCGTTGGGGCATCGACTTAGTTAGCCTTATCATGGGGTCATTGAGCATCGACTTAGTTAGCCTTATCATGGGGTCGTTGGGGCATCGACTTAGTTAGCCTTATCATGGGGTCGTTGGGGCATCGACTTAGTTAGCCTTATCATGGGGTCGTTGGGGCATCGACTTAGTTAGCCTTATCATGGGGTCATTGAGCATCGACTTAGTTAGCCTTATCATGGGGTCGTTGGGGCATCGACTTAGTTAGCCTTATCATGGGGTCGTTAGGGCATCGACTTAGTTAGTCTTATCATGGGGTCATTGAACATCGACTTAGTTGGCCTTATCATGGGGTCGTTGGGGCATCGACTTAGTTAGTCTTATCATGGGGTCATTGAACATCGACTTAGTTAGCCTTATCATGGGGTCGTTGGGGCATCGACTTAGTTAGCCTTATCATGGGGTCGTTGGGGCATCGACTTAGTCTTATCATGGGGTCATTGAGCATCGACTTAGTTAGCCTTATCATGGGGTCGTTGGGGCATCTACTTAGTTAGTCTTATCATGGGATCGTTGGGGCATCTACTTAGTTAGTCTTATCATGGGGTCGTTGGGGTATCTACTTAGTTAGCCTTATCATGGGGTCGTTGGGGCATCGACTTAGCCTTATCATGGGGTCGTTGGGGCATCGACTTAGTTAGCCTTATCATGGGGTCTTTGGGGCATCGACTTAGTTAGCCTTATCATGGGGTCGTTGGGGCATCGACTTAGTTAGCCTTATCATGGGGTCGTTGGGGCATCGACTTAGTTAGCCTTATCATGGAGTCGTTGGGGCATCGACTTAGTTAGCCTTATCATGGGGTCATTGAGCATCGACTTAGTTAGCCTTATCATGGGGTCATTGAGCATCGACTTAGTTAGCCTTATCATGGGGTCATTGAGCATCGACTTAGTTAGCCTTATCATGGGGTCATTGAACATCGACTTAGTTAGCCTTATCATGGGGTCATTGAACATCGACTTAGTTAGCCTTATCATGGGGTCATTGAACATCGACTTAGTTAGCCTTATCATGGGGTCATTGAATATCGACTTAGTTAGCTTTATCATGGGGTCATTGAACATCGACTTAGTTAGCCTTATCATGGGGTCGTTGGGGCATCGACTTAGTTAGCCTTATCATGGGGTCGTTGGGGCATCGACTTAGTTAGCCTTATCATGGGGTCGTTGGGGCATCGACTTAGTTAGCCTTATCATGGGGTCATTGGGGCATCGACTTAGTTAGCCTTATCATGGGGTCATTGAACATCGACTTAGTTAGCCTTATCATGGGGTCATTGAACATCGACTTAGTTAGCTTTATCATGGGGTCATTGAACATCGACGTAGTTAGCCTTATCATGGGGTCGTTGGGGCATCGACTTAGTTAGCCTTATCATGGGGTCGTTGGGGCATCGACTTAGTTAGCCTTATCATGGGGTCGTTGGGGCATCGACTTAGTTAGCCTTATCATGGGGTCATTGAGCATCGACTTAGTTAGCCTTATCATGGGGTCGTTGGGGCATCGACTTAGTTAGCCTTATCATGGGGTCGTTGGGGCATCGACTTAGTTAGCCTTATCATGGGGTCGTTGGGGCATCGACTTAGTTAGTCTTATCATGGGGTCATTGAACATCGACTTAGTTGGCCTTGTCATGGGGTCGTTGGGGCATCGACTTAGTTAGTCTTATCATGGGGTCATTGAACATCGACTTAGTTAGCCTTATCATGGGGTCGTTGGGGCATCGACTTAGTTAGCCTTATCATGGGGTCGTTGGGGCATCGACTTAGTCTTATCATGGGGTCATTGAGCATCGACTTAGTTAGCCTTATCATGGGGTCGTTGGGGCATCTACTTAGTTAGTCTTATCATGGGATCGTTGGGGCATCTATTTAGTCTTATCATGGGGTCGTTGGGGCATCTACTTAGTTAGCCTTATCATGGGGTCGTTGGGGCATCGACTTAGCCTTATCATGGGGTCGTTGGGGCATCGACTTAGTTAGCCTTATCATGGGGTCTTTGGGGCATCGACTTAGTTAGCCTTATCATGGGGTCGTTGGGGCATCGACTTAGTTAGCCTTATCATGGGGTCGTTGGGGCATCGACTTAGTTAGCCTTATCATGGAGTCGTTGGGGCATCGACTTAGTTAGCCTTATCATGGGGTCATTGAGCATCGACTTAGTTAGCCTTATCATGGGGTCATTGAGCATCGACTTAGTTAGCCTTATCATGGGGTCATTGAGCATAGACTTAGTTAGCCTTATCATGGGGTCATTGAACATCGACTTAGTTAGCCTTATCATGGGGTCATTGAACATCGACTTAGTTAGCCTTATCATGGGGTCATTGAACATCGACTTAGTTAGCCTTATCATGGGGTCATTGAACATCGACTTAGTTAGCCTTATCATGGGGTCATTGAACATCGACTTAGTTAGCCTTATCATGGGGTCGTTGGGGCATCGACTCAGTTAGCCTTATCTTGGGGTCGTTGGGGCATCGACTTAGTTAGCCTTATCATGGGGTCATTGAGCATCGACTTAGTTAGCCTTATCATGGGGTCATTGGGGCATCGACTTAGTTAGCCTTATCTTGGGGTCGTTGGGGCATCGACTTAGTTAGCCTTATCATGGGGTCATTGAGCATCGACTTATTTAGCCTTATCTTGGGGTCGTTGGGGCATCGACTTAGTTAGCCTTATCATGGGGTCATTGAGCATCGACTTAGTTAGCCTTATCATGGGGTCGTTGGGGCATCGACTTAGTTAGCCTTATCATGGGATCGTTGGGGCATCGACTTAGTTAGCCTTATCATGGGATCGTTGGGGCATCGACTTAGTTAGTCTTATCATGGGGTCATTGGGGCATCGACTTAGTTAGCCTTATCATGGGGTCGATGGGGCATCGACTTAGTTAGTCTTATCATGGGGTCGTTGGGGCATCGACTTAGTTAGCCTTATCATGGGGTCGTTGGGGCATCGACTTAGTTAGCCTTATCATGGGGTCATTGGGGCATCGACTTAGTTAGCCTTATCATGGGATCGTTGGGGCATCGACTTAGTTAGCCTTATCATGGGGTCGTTGGGGCATCGACTTAGTTAGCCTTATCATGGGATCATTGGGGCATCGACTTAGTTAGCCTTATCATGGGATCGTTGGGGCATCGACTTAGTTAGCCTTATCATGGGGTCGTTGGGGCATCGACTTAGTTAGCCTTATCATGGGGTCGTTGGGGCATCGACTTAGTTAGCCTTATCATGGGGTCGTTGGGGCATCGACTTAGTTAGCCTTATCATGGGGTCGTTGGGGCATCGACTTAGTTAGCCTTATCATGGGGTCATTGGGGCATCGACTTAGTTAGCCTTATCTTGGGGTCGTTGGGGCATCGACTTAGTTAGCCTTATCATGGGGTCATTGAGCATCGACTTAGTTAGCCTTATCTTGGGGTCGTTGGGGCATCGACTTAGTTAGCCTTATCATGGGGTCATTGAGCATCGGCTTAGTTAGCCTTATCATGGGGTCGTTGGGGCATCGACTTAGTTAGCCTTATCATGGGGTCATTGAGCATCGACTTAGTTAGCCTTATCTTGGGGTCGTTGGGGCATCGACTTAGTTAGCCTTATCATGGGGTCATTGAGCATCGACTTAGTTAGCCTTATCATGGGGTCATTGAGCATCGACTTAGTTAGCCTTTTCATGGGATCGTTGGGGCATCGACTTAGTTAGCCTTATCATGGGATCATTGGGGCATCGACTTAGTTAGCCTTATCATGGGATCGTTGGGGCATCGACTTAGTTAGTCTTATCATGGGGTCATTGGGGCATCGACTTAGTTAGCCTTATCATGGGGTCATTGGAGGATCGGTGACAGACTTAGACAAACCATTCCTTGGGGTCGTTAGGGCACCACTGATAGGCTTAGTCAACCTACTCCTTGGGGTCGTTATGGCTCCACTGATAGACTTAGTCAACCTACTCCTTGGGGTCGTTATGGCTCCACTGATAGACTTAGTCAACCTACTCCTTGGGGTCGTTATGGCTCCACTGATAGACTTAGTCAACCTACTCCTTGGGGTCGTTAGGGCACCACTGATAGACTTAGTCAACCTACTCCTTGGGGTCGTTAGGGCACCACTGATAGACTTAGTCAACCTACTCCTTGGGGTCGTTAGGGCACCACTGATAGACTTAGTCAACCTACTCCTTGGGGTCGTTAGGGCACCACTGATTGACTTAGTCAACCTACTCCTTGGGGTCGTTAGGGCACCACTGATAGGCTTAGTCAACCTACTCCTTGGGGTCGTTAGGGCACCACTGATAGACTTAGTCAACCTACTCCTTGGGGATCATTAGGGCACTACTGATAGGCTTAGTCAACCAACTCCTTGGGATCGTTAGGGCACCACTGATAGACTTAGTCAACCTACTCCTTGGGGTCGTTAGGGCACCACTGATTGACTTAGTCAACCTACTCCTTGGGGTCGTTAGGGCACCACTGATAGGCTTAGTCAACCTACTCCTTGGGGTCGTTAGGGCACCACTGATAGACTTAGTCAACCTACTCCTTGGGGATCATTAGGGCACTACTGATAGGCTTAGTCAACCTACTCCTTGGGAATCGTTAGGGCACCACTGATAGACTTAGTCAACCTACTCCTTGGGGTCGTTAGGGCACCACTGATAGACTTAGTCAACCTACTCCTTGGGGTCGTTAGGGCACCACTGATAGACTTAGTCAACCTACTCCTTGGGGTCGTTAGGGCACCACTGATAGACTTAGTCAACCTACTCCTTGGGGTCGTTAGGGCACCACTGATAGACTTAGTCAACCTACTCCTTGGGGTCGTTAGGGCACCACTGATAGACTTAGTCAACCTACTCCTTGGGGATCATTAGGGCACTACTGATAGGCTTAGTCAACCTACTCCTTGGGAATCGTTAGGGCACCACTGATAGACTTAGTCAACCTACTCCTTGGGGATCATTAGGGCACCACTGATAGACTTAGTCAACCTACTCCTTGGGGTCGTTAGGGCACTACTGATAGGCTTAGTCAACCAACTCCTTGGGGTCGTTAGGGCACCACTGATAGACTTAGTCAACCTACTCCTTGGGGTCGTTAGGGCACCACTGATAGACTTAGTCAACCTACTCCTTGGGGATCATTAGGGCACTACTGATAGGCTTAGTCAACCTACTCCTTGGGAATCGTTAGGGCACCACTGTTAGACTTAGTCAACCTGCTCCTTGGGGTCGTTAGGGCACCACTGTTAGACTTAGTCAACCTACTCCTTGGGGTCGTTAGGGCACCACTGTTAGACTTAGTCAACCTACTCCTTGGGTCGTTAGGGCACCACTGTTAGACTTAGTCAACCTACTCCTTGGGGTCGTTAGGGCACCACTGATAGACTTAGTCAACCTACTCCTTGGGGTCGTTAGGGCACCACTGATAGACTTATTCAACCTACTGCTTGGGGTCGTTAGGGCACCACTGATAGGCTTAGTCAACCTACTCCTTGGGGATCTTTAGGGCACCACTGATAGACTTAGTCAAACTACTCCTTGGGGTCATTAGGGCTCCACTGATAGACTTAGTCAACCTACTCCTTGGGGTCGTTAGGGCACCACTGATAGACTTAGTCAACCTATTCCTTAGGGTCGTTAAGTCACCACTGATAGACTTAGTCAACCTATTCCTTGGGGTCGTTAGGGCACCACTGTTAGACTTAGTCAACCTACTGCTTGGGGTCGTTAGGGCACCACTGATAGACTTAGTCAACCTACTCCTTGGGGTCGTTAGGGCACCACTGATAGACTTAGTCAACCTATTCCTTAGGGTCGTTAGGTCACCACTGATAGACTTTGTCAACCTATTCCTTGGGGTCGTTAGGGCACCACTGTTACACTTAGTCAACCTATTCGTTGGGGTCGTTAGGGCACCACTGATAGACTTAGTCAACCTATTCGTTGGGGTCGTTAGGGCACCACTGATAGACTTAGTCAACCTATTCGTTGGGGTCGTTAGGGCACCACTGATAGTCTTAGTCAACCTACTCTTTGGGGTCGTTAGGGCACCACTGATAGACTTAGTCAACCTACTCTATGGGGTCGTTAGGGCACCACTGATAGACTTAGTCAACCTACTCCTTGGGGTCTTTATGGCTCCACTGATAGACTTAGTCAACCTACTCCTTGGGGTCGTTAGGGCACCACTGATAGACTTAGTCATCCTACTCCTTGGGGTCGCTAGGGCACCACTGATAGACTTATTCAACCTACTCCTTGGGGTCGTTAGGGCACCACTGATAGACTTAGTCAACCTACTCCTTGGGGTCGTTAGGGCACCACTGATAGACTTAGTCAAACTACTCCTTGGGGTCGTTAGGGCACCACTGATAGACTTATTCAACCTACTGCTTGGGGTCGTTAGGGCACCACTGATAGACTTATTCAACCTACTCCTTGGGGTCGTTAGGGCACCACTGATAGACTTAGTCAACCTACTCCTTGGGGTCGTTAGGGCACCACTGATAGACTTAGTCAACCTACTCTTTTGGGTCGTTAGGGCACCACTGATAGACTTAGTCAACCTACTCCTTGGGGTCGTTAGGGACACCACTGATAGACTTAGTCAACCTACTCCTTGGGGTCGTTAGGGCACCACTGATAGACTTAGTCATCCTACTCCTTGGGGTCGTTAGGGCACCACTTATAGACTTATTCAACCTACTCCTTGGGGTCGTTAGGGCACCACTGATAGACTTAGTCAACCTACTCCTTTGTGTCGTTAGGGCACCACTGATAGACTTATTCAACCTACTGCTTGGGGTCGTTAGGGCACCACTGATAGACTTAGTCAACCTACTCCTTGGGGTCGTTAGGGCACCACTGATAGACTTAGTCAACCTACTCCTTGGGGATCGTTAGGGCACCACTGATAGACTTATTCAACCTACTGCTTGGGGTCGTTAGGGCACCACTGATAGACTTTTTCAACCTACTGCTTGGGGTCGTTAGGGCACCATTGATAGACTTATTCAACCTACTGCTTGGGGTCGTTAGGGCACCACTGATAGACTTATTCAACCTACTGCTTGGGGTCGTTAGGGCACCACTGATAGGCTTAGTCAACCTACTGCTTGGGGTCGTTAGGGCACCACTGATAGGCTTAGTCAACCTACTGCTTGGGGTCGTTATGGCACCACTGATTGGCTTAGTCAACCTACTGCTTGGGGTCGTTAGGGCACCACTGATTGGCTTAGTTAACCTACTCCTTGGGGGTCGTTAGGGCACCACTGATAGGCTTAGTCAACCTACTCCTTGGGGATCGTTAGGGCACCACTGTTTGGCTTAGTCAACCTACTCCTTGGGGTCGTTAGGGCACCACTGATAGACTTAGTCAACCTACTCCTCTGGGATCGTTAGGGCACAACTGATAGACTTAGTCAACCTACTTCTTGGGGTCGTTAGGGCACCACTGATAGACTTAGTCAACTTACTCCTTGGGGATCGTTAGGTCACCACTGATAGACTTAGTCAACCTACTCCTTGGGGTCGTTAGGGCACCACTGATAGACTTAGTCAACCTATTCCTTGGGGTCGTTAGGTCACCACTGATAGACTTAGTCAACCTATTCCTTGGGGTCGTTAGGGCACTGCTGATAGACTTAGTCAACCTACTCCTTGGGGATCGTTAGGGCACTGCTGATAGACTTAGTCAACCTACTCCTTGGGGTCGTTAGGGCACCACTGATAGGCTTAGTCAATCTACTCCTTGGGGATCGTTAGGGCACTGCTGATAGACTTAGTCAACCTACTCCTTGGGGTCGTTAGGGCACCACTGATAGACTTAGTCAACCTACTCCTTGGGGGTCGTTAGGGCACCACTGATAGGCTTAGTCAACCTACTCCTTGGGGATCGTTAGGGCACCACTGTTAGACTTAGTCAACCTATTCGTTGGGGATTGTTAGGGCACCACTGTTAGACTTAGTCAACCTACTCCTTGGGGGTCGTTAGGGCACCACTGATAGCTTAGTCAACCTACTCCTTGGGGATCGTTAGTGCACCACTGATAGACTTAGTCAACCTTCTTGTTGGGGATCGTTAGGGCACCACTGTTAGACTTAGTCAACCTACTCCTTGGGGATCGTTAGGGCACCACTGATAGACTTAGTCAACCTACTCCTTGGGGATCGTTAGTGCACCACTGATAGACTTAGTCAACCTACTCCTTGGGGATCGTTAGTGCACCACTGATAGACTTAGTCAACCTACTCCTTGGGGATCGTTAGGGCACCACTGATAGACTTAGTCAACCTACTCCTTGGGGATCGTTAGTGCACGACTGATAGACTTAGTCAACCTACTCCTTGGGGATCGTTAGTGCACCACTGATAGACTTAGTCAACCTACTCCTTGGGGATCGTTAGGGCACCACTGTTAGACTTAGTCAACTTATTCGTTGGGGATCGTTAGGGCACCACTGATAGACTTAGTCAACCTATTCGTTGGGAATCGTTAGGGCACCACTGATAGACTTAGTCAACCTATTCGTTGGGGATCGTTAGGGCACCACTGTTAGACTTAGTCAACCTACTCCTTGGCGTCGTTAGGGCACCACTGATAGACTTAGTCAACCTACTCCTTGGGGATCGTTTGGGCACCACTGATAGACTTAGTCAACTTACTCCTTGGGGATCGTTAGGGCACCACTGTTAGACTTAGTCAACTTATTCGTTGGGGATCGTTAGGGCACCACTGATAGACTTAGTCAACCTATTCGTTGGGAATCGTTAGGGCACCACTGTTAGACTTAGTCAACTTATTCGTTGGGGATCGTTAGGGCACCACTGATAGACTTAGTCAACCTACTCCTTGGGGATCGTTAGGGCACCACTGTTAGACTTAGTCAACTTATTCGTTGGGGATCGTTAGGGCACCACTGTTAGACTTAGTCAACCTACTCCTTGGCGTCGTTAGGGCACCACTGATAGACTTAGTCAACCTACTCCTTGGGGATCGTTTGGGCACCACTGATAGACTTAGTCAACCTACTCCTTGGGGATCGTTAGGGCACCACTGATAGACTTAGTCAACCTACTCCTTGGGGTCGTTAGGGCACCACTGATAGACTTAGTCAACCTACTCCTTGGGGATCGTTAGGGCACCACTGTTAGACTTAGTCAACCTACTCCTTGGGGATCGTTAGGGCACCACTGTTAGACTTATTCAACCTACTCCTTGGGGTCGTTAGGGCACCACTGATAGACTTATTCAACCTAATCCTTGGGGTCGTTAGGGCACCACTGACAGACTTAGTCAACCTACTCCTTGGGGATCGTTAGGGCACCACTGATAGACTTAGTCAACCTACTCCTTGGGGTCGTTAGGGCACCACTGATAGACTTAGTCAACCTATTCCTTAGGGTCGATAGGTCACCACTGATAGACTTAGTCAACCTATTCCTTGGGGTCGTTAGGGCACCACTGTTACACTTAGTCAACCTATTCGATGGGGTCGTTAGGGCACCACTGATAGACTTAGTCAACCTATTCGTTGGGGTCGTTAGGGCACCACTGATAGACTTAGTCAACCTATTCGTTGGGGTCGTTAGGGCACCACTGATAGTCTTAGTCAACCTACTCTTTGGGGTCGTTAGGGCACCACTGATAGACTTAGTCAACCTACTCTATGGGGTCGTTAGGGCACCACTGATAGACTTAGTCAACCTACTCCTTGGGGTCGTTATGGCTCCACTGATAGACTTAGTCAACCTACTCCTTGGGGTCGTTAGGGCACCACTGATAGACTTAGTCATCCTACTCCTTGGGGTCGCTAGGGCACCACTGATAGACTTATTCAACCTACTCCTTGGGGTCGTTAGGGCACCACTGATAGACTTAGTCAACCTACTCCTTGGGGTCGTTAGGGCACCACTGATAGACTTAGTCAACCTACTCCTTGGGGTCGTTAGGGCACCACTGATAGACTTATTCAACCTACTGCTTGGGGTCGTTAGGGCACCACTGATAGACTTATTCAACCTACTCCTTGGGGTCGTTAGGGCACCACTGATAGACTTAGTCAACCTACTCCTTGGGTCGTTAGGGCACCACTGATAGACTTAGTCAACCTACTCTTTTGGGTCGTTAGGGCACCACTGATAGACTTAGTCAACCTACTCCTTGGGGTCGTTAGGGACACCACTGATAGACTTAGTCAACCTACTCCTTGGGGTCGTTAGGGCACCACTGATAGACTTAGTCATCCTACTCCTTGGGGTCGTTAGGGCACCACTTATAGACTTATTCAACCTACTCCTTGGGGTCGTTAGGGCACCACTGATAGACTTAGTCAACCTACTCCTTTGTGTCGTTAGGGCACCACTGATAGACTTATTCAACCTACTGCTTGGGGTCGTTAGGGCACCACTGATAGACTTAGTCAACCTACTCCTTGGGGTCGTTAGGGCACCACTGATAGACTTAGTCAACCTACTCCTTGGGGATCGTTAGGGCACCACTGATAGACTTATTCAACCTACTGCTTGGGGTCGTTAGGGCACCACTGATAGACTTATTCAACCTACTGCTTGGGGTCGTTAGGGCACCATTGATAGACTTATTCAACCTACTGCTTGGGGTCGTTAGGGCACCACTGATAGACTTATTCAACCTACTGCTTGGGGTCGTTAGGGCACCACTGATAGGCTTAGTCAACCTACTGCTTGGGGTCGTTAGGGCACCACTGATAGGCTTAGTCAACCTACTGCTTGGGGTCGTTATGGCACCACTGATTGGCTTAGTCAACCTACTGCTTGGGGTCGTTAGGGCACCACTGATTGGCTTAGTTAACCTACTCCTTGGGGGTCGTTAGGGCACCACTGATAGGCTTAGTCAACCTACTCCTTGGGGATCGTTAGGGCACCACTGTTTGGCTTAGTCAACCTACTCCTTGGGGTCGTTAGGGCACCACTGATAGACTTAGTCAACCTACTCCTCTGGGATCGTTAGGGCACCACTGATAGACTTAGTCAACCTACTTCTTGGGGTCGTTAGGGCACCACTGATAGACTTAGTCAACTTACTCCTTGGGGATCGTTAGGTCACCACTGATAGACTTAGTCAACCTACTCCTTGGGGTCGTTAGGGCACCACTGATAGACTTAGTCAACCTATTCCTTGGGGTCGTTAGGTCACCACTGATATACTTAGTCAACCTACTCCTTGGGTATCGTTAGGGCACTGCTGATAGACTTAGTCAACCTACTCCTTGGGGATCGTTAGGGCACTGCTGATAGACTTAGTCAACCTACTCCTTGGGGTCGTTAGGGCACCACTGATAGGCTTAGTCAATCTACTCCTTGGGGATCGTTAGGGCACTGCTGATAGACTTAGTCAACCTACTCCTTGGGGTCGTTAGGGCACCACTGATAGACTTAGTCAACCTACTCCTTGGGGGTCGTTAGGGCACCACTGATAGGCTTAGTCAACCTACTCCTTGGGGATCGTTAGGGCACCACTGTTAGACTTAGTCAACCTATTCGTTGGGGATTGTTATGGCACCACTGTTAGACTTAGTCAACCTACTCCTTGGGGGTCGTTAGGGCACCACTGATAGGCTTAGTCAACCTACTCCTTGGGGATCGTTAGTGCACCACTGATAGACTTAGTCAACCTTCTTGTTGGGGATCGTTAGGGCACCACTGTTAGACTTAGTCAACCTACTCCTTGGGGATCGTTAGGGCACCACTGATAGACTTAGTCAACCTACTCCTTGGGGATCGTTAGTGCACCACTGATAGACTTAGTCAACCTACTCCTTGGGGATCGTTAGTGCACCACTGATAGACTTAGTCAACCTACTCCTTGGGGATCGTTAGTGCACCACTGACAGACTTAGTCAACCTACTCCTTGGGGATCGTTAGTGCACGACTGATAGACTTAGTCAACCTACTCCTTGGGGATCGTTAGTGCACCACTGATAGACTTAGTCAACCTACTCCTTGGGGATCGTTAGGGCACCACTGTTAGACTTAGTCAACTTATTCGTTGGGGATCGTTAGGGCACCACTGATAGACTTAGTCAACCTATTCGTTGGGAATCGTTAGGGCACCACTGATAGACTTAGTCAACCTATTCGTTGGGGATCGTTAGGGCACCACTGTTAGACTTAGTCAACCTACTCCTTGGCGTCGTTAGGGCACCACTGATAGACTTAGTCAACCTACTCCTTGGGGATCGTTTGGGCACCACTGATAGACTTAGTCAACCTACTCCTTGGGGATCGTTAGGGCACCACTGTTAGACTTAGTCAACTTATTCGTTGGGGATCGTTAGGGCACCACTGATAGACTTAGTCAACCTATTCGTTGGGAATCGTTAGGGCACCACTGTTAGACTTAGTCAACTTATTCGTTGGGGATCGTTAGGGCACCACTGATAGACTTAGTCAACCTACTCCTTGGGGATCGTTAGGGCACCACTGTTAGACTTAGTCAACTTATTCGTTGGGGATCGTTAGGGCACCACTGTTAGACTTAGTCAACCTACTCCTTGGCGTCGTTAGGGCACCACTGATAGACTTAGTCAACCTACTCCTTGGGGATCGTTTGGGCACCACTGATAGACTTAGTCAACCTACTCCTTGGGGATCGTTAGGGCACCACTGATAGACTTAGTCAACCTACTCCTTGGGGTCGTTAGGGCACCACTGATAGACTTAGTCAACCTACTCCTTGGGGATCGTTAGGGCACCACTGTTAGACTTAGTCAACCTACTCCTTGGGGATCGTTAGGGCACCACTGTTAGACTTATTCAACCTACTCCTTGGGGTCGTTAGGGCACCACTGATAGACTTATTCAACCTAATCCTTGGGGTCGTTAGGGCACCACTGACAGACTTAGTCAACCTACTCCTTGGGGATCGTTAGGGCACCACTGTTAGACTTAGTCAACCTACTCCTTGGGGATCGTTAGGGCACCACTGATAGACTTATTCAACCTACTCCTTGGGGTCGTTAGGGCACCACTGATAGACTTATTCAACCTACTGCTTGGGATCGTTATGGCTCCACTGATAGACTTAGTCAACCTACTCCTTGGGGATCGTTAGGGCACCACTGATAGACTTATTCAACCTACTCCTTGGGGTCGTTAGGGCACCACTGATAGACTTATTCAACCTACTGCTTGGGGTCGTTAGGGCACCATTGATAGACTTATTCAACTTACTCCTTGGGGTCGTTAGGGCACCACTGATAGGCTTAGTCAACCTACTGCTTGGGGTCGTTAGGGCACCATTGATAGACTTATTCAACCTACTGCTTGGGGTCGTTAGGGCACCACTGATAGACTTATTCAACCTACTGCTTGGGGTCGTTAGGGCACCACTGATAGACTTATTCAACCTACTGCTTGGGGTCGTTAGGGCACCACTGATAGGCTTAGTCAACCTACTGCTTGGAGTCGTTAGGGCACCACTGATAGGCTTAGTCAACCTACTGCTTGTGGTCGTTAGGGCACCACTGATTGGCTTAGTCAACCTACTGCTTGGTGTCGTTAGGGCACCACTGATAGGCTTAGTCAACCTACTGCTTGGGGTCGTTAGGGCACCACTGATTGGCTTAGTCAACCTACTGCTTGGGGTCGTTAGGGCACCACTGATAGGCTTAGTCAACCTATTCCTTGGGGATCGTTAGGGCACCACTGATTGGCTTAGTCAACCTACTCCTTGGGGGTCTTTAGGGCACCACTGATAGGCTTAGTCAACCTACTCCTTGGGGATCGTTAGGGCACCACTGATTGGCTTAGTCAACCTACTCCTTGGGGTCGTTAGGGCACCACTGATAGACTTAGTCAACCTACTCCTCTGGAATCGTTAGGGCACCACTGATAGACTTAGTCAACCTACTTCTTGGGGTCGTTAGGGCACCACTGATAGACTTAGTCAACTTAATCCTTGGGGTCGTTAGGTCACCACTGATAGACTTAGTCAACCTACTCCTTGGGGTCGTTAGGGCACCACTGATAGACTTAGTCAACCTATTCCTTGGGGTCGTTAGGTCACCACTGATAGACTTAGTCAACCTATTCCTTGGGGTCGTTAGGGCACCACTGATAGACTTAGTCAACCTATTCCTTGGGGTCGTTAGGTCACCACTGATAGACTTAGTCAACCTACTCCTTGGGGTCGTTAGGGCACCACTGATAGACTTAGTCAACCTACTCCTTGGGGATCGTTAGGGCACTGCTGATAGACTTAGTCAACCTACTCCTTGGGGATCGTTAGGGCACCACTGATAGGCTTAGTCAACCTACTCCTTGGGGATCGTTAGGGCACCACTGATAGGCTTAGTCAACCTACTCCTTGGGGATCGTTAGGGCACCACTGATAGGCTTAGTGAACCTACTCCTTGGGGTCGTTAGGGCACCACTGATAGACTTAGTCAACCTACTCCTTGGGGATCGTTAGGGCACTGCTGATAGTCTTAGTCAACCTACTCCTTGGGGTCTTTAGGGCACCACTGATACACTTAGTCAACCTACTCCTTGGGGATCGTTAGGGCACTGCTGATAGACTTAGTCAACCTACTCCTTGGGGATCGTTAGGGCACTGCTGATAGACTTAGTCAACCTACTCCTTGGGGATCGTTAGGGCACTGCTGATAGACTTAGTCAACCTACTCCTTGGGGTCGTTAGGGCACCACTGATAGGCTTAGTCAATCTACTCCTTGGGGATCGTTAGGGCACTGCTGATAGACTTAGTCAACCTACTCCTTGGGGTCGTTAGGGCACCACTGATAGACTTAGTCAACCTACTCCTTGGGGGTCGTTAGGGCACCACTGATAGGCTTAGTCAACCTATTCGTTGGGGATTGTTAGGGCACCACTGTTAGACTTAGTCAACCTACTCCTTGGGGGTCGTTAGGGCACCACTGATAGGCTTAGTCAACCTACTCCTTGGGGATCGTTAGTGCACCACTGATAGACTTAGTCAACCTACTCCTTGGGGATCGTTAGGGCACCACTGTTAGACTTAGTCAACCTACTCCTTGGGGATCGTTAGGGCACCACTGATAGACTTAGTCAACCTACTCCTTGGGGATCGTTAGTGCACCACTGATAGACTTAGTCAACCTACTCCTTGGGGATCGTTAGTGCACCACTGATAGACTTAGTCAACCTACTCCTTGGGGATCGTTAGTGCACCACTGATAGACTTAGTCAACCTACTCCTTGGGGATCGTTAGTGCACCACTGATAGACTTAGTCAACCTACTCCTTGGGGATCGTTAGTGCACCACAGATAGACTTAGTCAACCTACTCCTTGGGGATCGTTAGGGCACCACTGTTAGACTTAGTCAACTTATTCGTTGGGGATCGTTAGGGCACCACTGATAGACTTAGTCAACCTATTCGTTGGGAATCGTTAGGGCACCACTGATAGACTTAGTCAACCTATTCGTTGGGGATCGTTAGGGCACCACTGTTAGACTTAGTCAACCTACTCCTTGGGGATCGTTAGGGCACCACTGTTAGACTTAGTCAACTTATTCGTTGGGGATCGTTAGGGCACCACTGTTAGACTTAGTCAACTTATTCGTTGGGAATCGTTAGGGAACCACTGATAGACTTAGTCAACCTACTCCTTGGGGTCGTTAGGGCACCACTGTTAGACTTAGTCAACCTACTCCTTGGGGATCGTTAGGGCACCACTGTTAGACTTAGTCAACCTACTCCTTGGGGATCGTTAGGGCACCACTGATAGACTTAGTCAACCTACTCCTTGGGGATCGTTAGGGCACCACTGATAGACTTAGTCAACCTACTCCTTGGGGTCGTTAGGGCACCACTGATAGACTTAGTCAACCTACTCCTTGGGGATCGTTAGGGCACCACTGATAGACTTAGTCAACCTACTCCTTGGGGATCGTTAGGGCACCACTGATAGACTTAGTCAACCTACTCCTTGGGGTCGTTAGGGCACCACTGATAGACTTAGTCAACCTACTCCTTGGGGATCGTTAGTGCACCACTGTTAGACTTAGTCAACCTACTCCTTGGGGATCGTTAGGGCACCACTGTTAGACTTAGTCAACCTACTCTTTAGGGATCGTTAGGGCACCACTGTTAGACTTAGTCAACCTACTCCTTGGGGATCGTTAGGGCACCACTGTTAGACTTAGTCAACCTACTCCTTGGGGATCGTTAGGGCACCACTGTTAGACTTAGTCAACCTACTCCTTTGGGATTGTTAGGGCACCACTGTTAGACTTAGTCAACCTACTCCTTGGGGATCGTTAGGGCACCACTGATAGACTTAGTCAACCTACTCCTTGGGGTCGTTAGGGCACCACTGTTAGACTTAGTCAACCTACTCCTTGGGGTCGTTAGGGCACCACTGATAGACTTAGTCAACCTACTCCTTGGGGATCGTTAGGGCACCACTGATAGACTTAGTCAACCTACTCCTTGGGGTCGTTAGGGCACCACTGATAGACTTAGTCAACCTATTCCTTGGGGATCGTTAGGGCACTGCTGATAGGCTTAGTCAACCTACTCCTTGGGGTCGTTAGGGCACCACTGATAGACTTAGTCAACCTACTCCTTGGGGATCGTTAGGGCACTGCTGATAGACTTAGTCAACCTACTCCTTGGGGATGGTTAGGGCACCACTGATAGACTTAGTCAACCTACTCCTTGGGGGTCGTTAGGGCACCACTGATAGGCTTAGTCAACCTACTCCTTGGGGATCGTTAGGGCACCACTGTTAGACTTAGTCAACCTATTCGTTGGGATCGTTAGGGCACCACTGTTAGACTTAGTCAACCTACGCCTTGGGGGTCGTTAGGGCACTACTGATAGGCTTAGTCAACCTACTCTTTGGGGATCGTTAGGGCACCACTGTTAGACTTAGTCAACCGATTCGTTGGGGATCGTTAGGGCACCACTGATAGACTTAGTCAACCTACTCCTTGGGGATCGTTAGGGCACCACTGTTAGACTTAGTCAACCTATTCGTTGGGGATCGTTAGGGCACCACTGTTAGACTTAGTCAACCTATTCGTTGGGGATCGTTAGGGCACCACTGTTAGACTTAGTCAACTTATTCGTTGGGGATCGTTAGGGCACCACTGTTAGACTTAGTCAACGTACTCCTTGGGGATCGTTAGGGCACCACTGTTAGACTTAGTCAACCTACTCCTTGGGATCGTTAGGGCACCACTGTTAGACTTAGTCAACCTACTCCTTGGGGATCGTTAGGGCACCACTGTTAGACTTAGTCAACCTATTCGTTGGGGATCGTTAGGGCACCACTGTTAGACTTAGTCAACCTACTCCTTGGGGATCGTTAGGGCACCACTGTTAGACTTAGTCAACCTATTCGTTGGGGATCGTTAGGGCACCACTGTTAGACTTAGTAAACCTACTCCTTGGGGATCGTTAGGGCACCACTGTTAGACTTAGTCAACCTACTCCTTGGGGATCGTTAGGGCACCACTGTTAGACTTAGTCAACCTACTCCTTGGGGATCGTTAGGGCACCACTGTTAGACTTAGTCAACCTACTCCTTGGGGATCGTTAGGGCACCACTGTTAGACTTAGTCAACTTATTCGTTGGGGATCGTTAGGGCACCACTGTTAGACTTAGTCAACCTACTCCTTGGGGATCGTTAGGGCACCACTGATAGACTTAGTCAACCTACTCCTTGGGGATCGTTAGGGCACCACTGTTAGACTTAGTCAACCTACTCCTTGGGGATCGTTAGGGCACCACTGATAGACTTAGTCAACCTATTCGTTGGGGATCGTTAGGGCACCACTGTTAGACTTAGTCAACCTATTCGTTGGGGATCGTTAGGGCACCACTGTTAGACTTAGTCAACCTACTCCTTGGGGTCGTTATGGCTCCACTGATAGACTTAGTCAACCTACTCCTTGGGGGTCGTTAGGGCACCACTGATAGACTTAGTCAACCTATTCGTTGGGGATCGTTAGGGCACCACTGATAGACTTAGTCAACCTACTCCTTGGGGGTCGTTAGGGCACCACTGATAGACTTAGTCAACCTATTCGTTGGGGATCGTTAGGGCACCACTGATAGACTTAGTCAACCTACTCCTTGGGGGTCGTTAGGGCACCACTGATAGGCTTAGTCAACCTACTCCTTGGGGATCGTTAGGGCACCACTGTTAGACTTAGTCAACCTATTCGTTGGGGATTGTTAGGGCACCACTGTTAGACTTAGTCAACCTACTCCTTGGGGATCGTTAGGGCACCACTGTTAGACTTAGTCAACCTACTCCTTGGGGATCGTTTGGGCACCACTGATAGACTTAGTCAACCTACTCCTTGGGGATCGTTAGGGCACCACTGATAGACTTAGTCAACCTACTCCTTGGGGTCGTTAGGGCACCACTGTTAGACTTAGTCAACCTACTCCTTGGGGATCGTTAGAGCACCACTGTTAGACTTAGTCAACCTACTCCTTTGGGATTGTTAGGGCACCACTGTTAGACTTAGTCAACCTACTCCTTGGGGATCGTTAGGGTACCACTGATAGACTTAGTCAACCTACTCCTTGGGGTCGTTAGGGCACCACTATTAGACTTAGTCAACCTACTCCTTGGGGTCGTTAGGGCACCACTGATAGACTTAGTCAACCTACTCCTTGGGGATCGTTAGGGCACCACTGATAGACTTAGTCAACCTACTCCTTGGGGTCGTTAGGGCACCACTGATAGACTTAGTCAACCTATTCCTTGGGGATCGTTAGGGCACTGCTGATTGGCTTAGTCAACCTACTCCTTGGGGTCGTTAGGGCACCACTGATAGACTTAGTCAACCTACTCCTTGGGGATCGTTAGGGCACTGCTGATAGACTTAGTCAACCTACTCCTTGGGGATGGTTAGGGCACCACTGATAGACTTAATCAACCTACTCCTTGGGGTCGTTAGGGCACCACTGATAGGCTTAGTCAACCTACTCCTTGGGGATCGTTAGGGCACCACTGTTAGACTTAGTCAACCTATTCGTTGGGGATCGTTAGGGCACCACTGTTAGACTTAGTCAATCTACGCCTTGGGGGTCGTTAGGGCACCACTGATAGGCTTAGTCAACCTACTCTTTGGGGATCGTTAGGGCACCACTGTTAGACTTAGTCAACCGATTCGTTGGGGATCGTTAGGGCACCACTGATAGACTTAGTCAACCTACTCCTTGGGGATCGTTAGGGCACCACTGTTAGACTTAGTCAACCTATTCGTTGGGGATCGTTAGGGCACCACTGTTAGACTTAGTCAACCTATTCGTTGGGGATCGTTAGGGCACCACTGTTAGACATAGTCAACTTATTCGTTGGGGATCGTTAGGGCACCACTGTTAGACTTAGTCAACCTACTCCTTGGGGATCGTTAGGGCACCACTGTTAGACTTAGTCAACCTACTCCTTGGGGATCGTTAGGGCACCACTGTTAGACTTAGTCAACATACTCCTTGGGGATCGTTAGGGCACCACTGTTAGACTTAGTCAACCTATTCGTTGGGGATCGTTAGGGCACCACTGTTAGACTTAGTCAACCTACTCCTTGGGTATCGTTAGGGCACCACTGTTAGACTTAGTCAACCTATTCGTTGGGGATCGTTAGGGCACCACTGTTAGACTTAGTAAACCTACTCCTTGGGGATCGTTAGGGCACCACTGTTAGACTTAGTCAACCTACTCCTTGGGGATCGTTAGGGCACCACTGTTAGACTTAGTCAACCTACTCCTTGGGGATCGTTAGGGCACCACTGTTAGACTAAGTCAACCTACTCCTTGGGGATCGTTAGGGCACCACTGTTAGACTTAGTCAACTTATTCGTTGGGGATCGTTAGGGCACCACTGTTAGACTTAGTCAACCTACTCCTTGGGGATCGTTAGGGCACCACTGATAGACTTAGTCAACCTACTCCTTGGGGATCGTTAGGGCACCACTGTTAGACTTAGTCAACCTACTCCTTGGGGATCGTTAGGGCACCACTGATAGACTTAGTCAACCTATTCGTTGGGGATCGTTAGGGCACCACTGTTAGACTTAGTCAACCTATTCGTTGGGGATCGTTAGGGCACCACTGTTAGACTTAGTCAACCTACTCCTTGGGGTCGTTATGGCTCCACTGATAGACTTAGTCAACCTACTCCTTGGGATGTCGTTAGGGCACCACTGATAGACTTAGTCAACCTATTCGTTGTGGATCGTTAGGGCACCACTGATAGACTTAGTCAACCTACTCCTTGGGGGTCGTTAGGGCACCACTGATAGACTTAGTCAACCTATTCGTTGGGGATCGTTAGGGCACCACTGATAGACTTAGTCAACCTATTCGTTGGGGATCGTTAGGGCACCACTGATAGGCTTAGTCAACCTACTCCTTGGGGATCGTTAGGGCACCACTGATAGGCTTAGTCAACCTACTCCTTGGGGATCGTTAGGTCACCACTGATAGGCTTAGTCAACCTACTCCTTGGGGATCGTTAGGGCACCACTGATAGGCTTAGTCAACCTACTCCTTGGGGATCGTTAGGTCACCACTGTTAGACTTAGTCAACCTACTCCTTGGGGATCGTTAGGGCACCACTGATAGGCTTAGTCAACCTACTCCTTGGGGATCGTTAGGTCACCACTGTTAGACTTAGTCAACCTACTCCTTGGGGATCGTTAGGGCACCACTGTTAGACTTAGTCAACCTATTCGTTGGGGATCGTTAGGGCACCACTGATAGACTTAGTCAACCTACTCCTTGGGGTCGTTAGGGCACCACTGATAGACTTAGTCAACCTATTCGTTGGGGATCGTTAGGGCACCACTGATAGACTTAGTCAACCTATTCGTTGGGGATCGTTAGGGCACCACTGATAGACTTATTCAACCTATTCGTTGGGGATCGTTAGGGCACCACTGTTAGACTTAGTCAACCTATTCCTTGGGGATCGTTAGGGCACCACTGTTAGACTTAGTCAACCTACTCCTTGGGGATCGTTAGGGCACCACTGTTAGACTTAGTCAACCTACTCCTTGGGGATCGTTAGGGCACCACTGTTAGACTTAGTCAACCTATTCGTTGGGGATCGTTAGGGCACCACTGTTAGACTTAGTCAACCTATTCCTTGGGGATCGTTAGGGCACCACTGATAGACTTAGTCAACCTATTCGTTGGGGATCGTTAGGGCACCACTGTTAGACTTAGTCAACCTACTCCTTGGGGATCGTTAGGGCACCACTGATAGACTTAGTCAACCTACTCCTTGGGGATCGTTAGGGCACCACTGATAGACTTAGTCAACCTACTCCTTGGGGATCGTTAGGGCACCACTGATAGACTTAGTCAACCTACTCCTTGGGGATCGTTAGGGCACCACTGATAGACTTAGTCAACCTACTCCTTGGGGATCGTTAGGGCACCACTGATAGACTTAGTCAACCTACTCCTTGGGGATCGTTAGGGCACTGCTGATAGACTTAGTCAACCTACTCCTTGGGGATCGTTAGGGCACTGCTGATAGACTTAGTCAACCTACTCCTTGGGGATCGTTAGGGCACCACTGATAGACTTAGTCAACCTACTCCTTGGGGATCGTTAGGGCACCACTGATAGACTTAGTCAACCTACTCCTTGGGGATCGTTAGGGCACCACTGTTAGACTTAGTCAACCTACTCCTTGGGGATCGTTAGGGCACCACTGTTAGACTTAGTCAACCTACTCCTTGGGGATCGTTAGGGCACCACTGATAGACTTAGTCAACCTACTCCTTGGGGATCGTTAGGGCACCACTGATTGGCTTAGTCAACCTACTCCTTGGGGATCGTTAGGGCACCACTGATAGACTTAGTCAACCTACTCCTTGGGGATCGTTAGGGCACCACTGATAGACTTAGTCAACCTACTCCTTGGGGATCGTTAGGGCACCACTGATAGACTTAGTCAACCTACTCCTTGGGATCGTTAGGGCACCACTGATAGACTTAGTCAACCTACTCCTTGGGGATCGTTAGGGCACCACTGATAGACTTAGTCAACCTACTCCTTGGGGATCGTTAGGGCACCACTGATAGACTTAGTCAACCTACTCCTTGGGGATCGTTAGGGCACCACTGATAGACTTAGTCAACCTACTCCTTGGGGATCGTTAGGGCACCACTGATAGACTTAGTCAACCTACTCCTTGGGGATCGTTAGGGCACCACTGATAGACTTAGTCAACCTACTCCTTGGGGATCGTTAGGGCACCACTGATAGACTTAGTCAACCTACTCCTTGGGGATCGTTAGGGCACCACTGATAGACTTAGTCAACCTACTCCTTGGGGATCGTTAGGGCACCACTGATAGACTTAGTCAACCTACTCCTTGGGGATCGTTAGGGCACCACTGATAGACTTAGTCAACCTACTCCTTGGGGATCGTTAGGGCACCACTGATACACGTAATCAACCTTCTGATGCTTTTCTTCGAGGCATCACTGACAAACTCCTTCAGGGTTCTTCACTTCTATGAATCTTCTGCCATGCACTGGAAGTATACCTAGACTAGGCCTGTCCACTCTTTGATGTTATCTTCCCATCTCTTTCTCTGCGTACCTCTCCATCTCCCCCTTTCCCACCCCTTTTTCCCACCTCCTTACAGAATGTTCATTTCTAGACCAGACGATTGAGACACGTGAGCAAACCATTTCATTTTGTGTTTCTTCACAATAGTCTAAAGATCTTCATGTACTCCGATTGTTTGTTGTATCCTTTTGTGAACTTTTCCATTTGTGATACGATCTAATTAAGAGATGCCCAAAACCTTACAGCAACATTTGTGATACGATCTAATTAAGAGATGTCCAAAACCTTACAGCAACATTTGTGATACGATCTAATTAAGAGATGTCCAAAACCTTACAGCAACCTTTGTGATGCGATCTAAGTAAGAAATGCCCAAAACCTTACGATAACATTTGTGATACGATCTAAGTAAGAAATGCCCAAAACCTTACGATAACATTTGTGATACGATCTAAGTAAGAAATGCCCAAAACCTTACGATAACATT
>JAVIAB010000099.1:77500-107500 GCA_032433765.1 Megaustenia siamemsis
TTGAATGTATGAATTGTGATTTCGATGTTGAGTGGGTGAAGTATGATGTTGATGTTGAGTGGGTGAAGCATGATGTTGGTGTTGAGTTGAGTGATGAATATTGCCATACTCCCCTGGCTACAAGACAAAGGTAGCCATATAGTAACATATTAATTTGAAATATCTCAGTTCTAGTCAGCTCTGTGCTTCTTTCCCATTCCACTTCCCGTGTTTTCGTTCCTAGTCGGACACGCCACATTCAACTAAATTGTGAAAATGCGTATCTGGCGTGCAAAGTTAGTAAAGTAATAACTGACAGGAAAGGCACTCTCTCTCTTCCTCTCTCTCTTTCTCTCTCCTTCTCTCTCTTTTCTCTCTTTCTCTCTCTTTCCCTCTATCTCTCCCTCTCTATCGCTCTCCTTATCTCTCGCTCTTCCTCTCTCCTCTCTCCTTCTATGTCTCCCTCTCTGTTTCTTCCTCTCTCTCCCTTTCTCTCCCTCTCCCTCTCTCCCTCCCTCTCTCTCCCTCCCTTTCTCTCTCTCCCTCTCACTCCCTCTCTCACTTGCTCTCTCTCTCCCTCTCCCCCTCTCAATCCTCTCTCCCTCCCTTTCTCTCCTCTCTCCCTCCCTTTCTCTCTTCCTCTCTCTCCCCTCTACCTCCCTCTCTCTCCCCTCCCCTCTCCCTCCTTCCCTCCCTCCCCTCTCCCTCCTTCCCTCCCTCCCTCTCCCTCCCTCCCTCCCTCTCCCTCCCTCTCTCTCTCCCTCTCCCTCCCTCTCTCTCTCTCCCTCTCCCTCCCTCTCTCTCCCCTCCCCTCTCCCTCCTTCCCTCCCTCCCCTCTCTCTCCCTCTCTCTCCCTCCCTCTCCCTCCCTATCCCTCCCTCTCTCTCTCCCTCTCCCTCCCTCTCTCTCTCACCCTCCCTCCTCAATCTCTCTCCCTATCCCTCCCTCTTTCCCTATCCCTCTCTCTCTCCCTCTACATCCCTCTCTTTCCCCCTCTCTCTCTCCCTCTCCATCTCTCTCTCCCTCTCCATCTCTTTCTCCCTCTCCATCTCTTTCTCTCCCTCTCTTTCTCTCCTCCTCTCTCTCCCTCTCCCTCCTCTCTCTCCCTATCCCTCCCTCTTTCCCTATCCCTCCCTCCCTCTCTCTCTCCCTCTCCATCTCTTTCTCTCCCTCCTCTCTCTCTCCCTCTCCCTCCTCTCTCTCCCTATCCCTCCCTCTTTCCCTATCCCTCCCTCCCTCTCTCTCTCCCTCTCCATCCATCTCTCTCCCCCCCTCTCTTTCTCTCCCTCTCTCTCTCCCTCTCCCTCTCCCTCCTCTCTCTCCCTATCCCTCCCTCTTTCCCTATCCCTCCCTCCCTCTCTCTCTCTCCCTCTCCATCCCTCTCTCTCCCCCTCTCTCTTTCTCCCCCTATCTCTCCCCCTCTCTCTCTCCCTCCCTTGTTCCCTCTCACTCTCACCTCATCCATAATTATTGCAGAATGTTCCCGAGAACCCCTTACACAAGCTACTCTCTATATGATGTATTATCTGTGTGTCTGTGACCACCACCACTACCATGTGCATGCCTGTAGAACAAGCATCAACGTCACAACTACCACATTATTCATTCAATCGAAGTCCGCTTACCAGCGTGATGGAATATTCTTCGTTATTTACTCACGGTACTTTTTTATATCTGCCCTCGTTGTGTGGGCACTCACATTCATTATTTAACATCTGCCCTCGTCGTGTGGGCACTCACATTCATTATTTAACATCTGCCCTCGTCGTGTGGGCACTCACGTTCATTATTTAACATCTGCCCTCGTCGTGTGGGCACTCACATTCATTATTTAACATCTGCCCTCTTCGTGTGGGCACTCACATCCATTATTTAACATCTGCCCTCTTCGTGTGGGCACTCACATCCATTATTTAACATCTGCCCTCTTCGTGTGGGCACTCACATCCATTATTTAACGTCTGCCCTCGTCGTGTGGGCACTCACATTCATTATTTAACATCTGCCCTCGTCGTGTGGGCACTCACATTCATTACTTAACATCTGCCCTCGTCGTGTGGGCACTCACATTCATTATTTAACATCTGCCCTCGTCGTGTGGACACTCACATTCATTATTTAACATCTGCCCTCTTCATATGGGCACTCACATTAACGTCTGCCCTTGTCGTGTGGGCATTCACATCCATTATTTAACTTCTGCCCTCGTCGTGTGGGCACTCACATTCATTATTTAAATTCTGCCCTATAGCTGGAGGCCTCTTGTCTGGGCAGCTATGAGAGCAGGTGTACATGTTACAGACACGTTAGTCGTGCCCCTGATGCCTGCCGGTATTAAGAGAAGTCCATCGACATTAGAAGAGCATGGGAGACCTACCTTAGTGGGGTCGAGCCAATTGTGGAGAAAACTTGTGCCGGGACAATGAGTTTATTGAACATTAGGTGTGGGAAAATGAGTTTCTTTAACATTAGGTGTGGGAAAAGGAGTTTATTGAACATAGGTGTGTGGAAATGAGTTTATTGAACATTAGGTGTGTGGAAATGAGTTTATTGAACATTAGGTGTGGGAAAAGGAGTTTATTGAACATTAGGTGTGTGGAAATGAGTTTATTGAACATTAGGTGTGTGGAAATGAGTTTATTGAACATTAGGTGTGGGAAAAGGAGTTTATTGAACATTAGGTGTGTGGAAATGAGTTTATTGAACATTAGGTGTGGGAAAAGGAGTTTATTGAACATTAGGTGTGGGAAAAGGAGTTTATTGAACATTAGGTGTGTGGAAATGAGTTTATTGAACATTAGGTGTGTGGAAATGAGTTTATTGAACATTAGGTGTGGGAAAGGAGTTTATTGAATATTAGGTGTGGGAAAATGAGTTTATTGAACATTAGGTGTGGGAAAATGAGTTTATTGAACATTAGGAGTGGAACAATGAGTTTTTTGAACATTAGATGTGGGAAAATGAGTTTATTGAACATTAGGTGTGGGAAAATGAGTTTATTGAACATTAGGTGTGGGAAAATGAGTTTATTGAACATTAGGAGTGGAACAATGAGTTTATTGAACATTATTTGAGGAACAATGAATTTATTGAACATTATTTGAGGAACAATGAGTTTATTGAACATTATTTGAGGAACAATGAATTTATTGAACATTAGGAGTGGAACAATGAATTTATTGAACATTAGTTGTAGAACAATGAGTTTATTGAACATTAGTTATATAACAATGAGTTTATTGAAAATTAGTTGTAGAACAATGAGTTTATTGAACATTATTTGAGGAACAATGAGTTTATTGAACATTATTTGAGGAACAATGAGTTTATTGAACATTAGGAGTGGAACAATGAGTTTATAGAACATTATTTGAGGAACAATGAGTTTATTGAACATTAGGAGTGGAACAATGAATTTATTGAACATTAGTTGTAGAACAGTGAGTTTATTGAACATTAGTTGTAGAACAATGAGTTTACAGAACATTAGTTGTAGAACAATGAGTTTATTGAACATTAGTTGTAGAACAATGAGTTTTTTGAACATTAGTTGTAGAACAATGAGTTTATTGAACATTAGTTGTAGAACAATGAGTTTATTGAACATTAGTTGTAGAACAATGAGTTTATTGAACATTAGTTGTAGAACAATGAGTTTATAGAACATTATAAGTGGAACAATGAGTTTATTGAACATTATGAGTGGAACAATGAGTTTATTGAACATTAGGTGGAAGAATGGCAAACAAGAAGTTTATAGAACATAGAGAGAATTTAGAACATAAATAGTGTCTAGAATATATAGAATATTTAGCAACTAGAGTGTGTCTAGAACATTGAGAGTATATAGTAACTAGAGAGTGTATAGAGCATAGAGAATATTTAGCAACTAGAGTGTGTGTAGAACATAGAGAATGTATTGTAACTAGAGAGAGTGTAGAACATAGAGAATGTATAGTAACTAGAAAGTCTCTAGAACATAGAGAATGTATTGTAACTAGAGAATGTGTAGAACATAGAGAATGTATTGTAACTAGAAAGTCTCTAGAACATAGAGAATGTATAGTAACTAGAGAGTGTCTAGAACATAGATAGTGTATAGTAACTAGAAAGTCTCTAGAACATAGAGAATGTATTGTAACTACAGAGTGTGTAGAACATAGAGAATGTATTGTAACTAGAGAGTGTGTAGAACATAGAGAATGTATAGTAACAAGAGAGTCTCTAGAACATAGAGAATGCATAGTAACTTGAGAGTGTCTAGAACATAGATAATTTATAGTAACTAGAGAGTGGCTAGAACAAAGAGAATGTATAGTAACTAGAGAGTCTCTAGAACATAGAGAATGTATAGTAACTAGAGAGTGGCTAGAACAAAGAGGGTGTATAGAAACTAGAGAGCGTCAAGAACATTGAGAATGTCTTAAACATACAGAGTGTCTAGAACATAAAGAGTGTCTAGAACGTAGAGAATGTCTAGAAATATAGCGAGTGTCTAGAACATAGATTGCCTAGAACACAGAGAGTGTATAGTAACTAGAGAGTGTCTAGAACAGAAAAGTATAATAACTAGAGAGTGTCTAAAACATAGAGTGTCTAGAACATAGAGTGTCTAGAACATTAGAGAATGTATAGTAACTAGAGAGTGCATAGTGACTAGAGAGTGTCTAGAACATTAGAGAGTGTATAGTAACTAGAGAGTGTATATAGCAACTAGAGAGTGTCTAGAACATAGAGTGTCTAGAACATAGAGTGTCTTGAACATAGAGTGTCTAGAACATTAGAGAGTGTATAGTAACTAGAGAGTGTCAATAACATTAGAGAGTGTCTAGAACATAGAGTGTGTATAGTAACTAGAGAGTGTCTAGAACATTAGAGAATGTCTAGAACATAGAGTGTATATAGTAACTAGAGAGTATCTAGAACATTAGAGAGTGTCTAGAACATAGACTGTGTATAGTAACTAGAGAGTGTCTAGAGCATTAGAGAGTGTCTAGAACATAGAGTGTGTATAGTAACTAGAGAGTGTCTAGACCATTAGAGAGTGTCTAAAACATACAGTGTGTATATTAACTAGAGAGTGTATAGAACATACCGTGTGTATAGTAACTAGAGAGTGTCTAGAACATAGAGTGTTTATAGTAACTAGAGAGTGACTAGAACATAGAGTGTGTATAGTAACTAGAGAGTGCCTAGAACATTGAGTGTGTACAGTAACTAGAGAGTGTCTAGAACATACCGTGTGTATAGTAACTAGAGAGTGTCTAGAACATACCGTGTGTATAGTAACTAGAGAGTGTCTAGAACATAGAGTGTGTATAGTAACTAGAGAGTGTCTAGAACATAGAGTGTGTATAGTAACTAGAGAGTGTCTAGAACATAGAGTGTGTATAGTAACTAGAGAGTGTCTAGAACATACCGTGTGCTTAGTAACTAGAGAGTGTCTAGAACATACCGTGTGGATAGTAACTAGAGAGTGTCTAGAACATAGAGTGTGTATAGTAACTAGAGAGTGTCTAGAACATAGAGTGTGTATAGTAACTAGAGAGTGTCTAGAACATACCGTGTGTTTAGTAACTAGAGAGTGTCTAGAACATACCGTGTGTATAGTAACTAGAGAGTGTCTAGAACATAGATAGTGTATAGTAACTTGAGAGTGTCTAGAACATAGAGTGTGTATAGTAACTAGAGAGTGTCTAGAGCATACCGTGTGTTTAGTAACTAGAGAGTGTCTAGAACATACCGTGTGTATAGTAACTAGAGAGTGTCTAGAACATAGATAGTGTATAGTAACTTGAGAGTGTCTAGAACATAGAGAATGTATAGTAACTACAGGGTCTAGATCATATAGAATGTATAGTATCTACAGGGTCTAGAACATAGAGAATGTATAGTAACTACAGGGTCTAGAACATAGAGAGTGTTCAGAACATTGAGAATGTATAGTAATTAGAGAGTGTCTAGAACATAGAGAGTGTCTAGAACATAGAGAGTGTCTAGAATATAGAGAGTGTCTAGAACATAGAGAGTGTCTAGAACATAGAGTGTCTAGAACATAGAGAGTGTCTATAACATAGAGAGTGTCTAGAACATAGAGAGTGTCTAGAACATAGAGTGTCTAGAACATAGAGAGTGTCTAGAACATAGAGAGTGTCTAGAACATAGAGAGTGTCTAGAACATAAAGAATGTCTAGAACATAGAGTGTCTAGAACATAGTGAGTGTCTAGAACATAGTGTCTAGAACATAGAGTGTCTAGAACATAGAGAATGTCTAGAACATAGAGAGTGTCTAGAACATAGAGAGTGTCTAGAACATAGATAGTGTCTAGAACATAGAGAGTGTCTAGAACATAGATAGTGTCTAGAACATAGAGAAAGTCTAGAACATAGAGTGTCTAGAACATAGAGAATGTCTAGAACATAGAGTGTCTAGAACATAGAGTGTCTAGAACATAGAGAATGTACGAACGAACAAGTCAGGTGTAGATTGTCAAGAAAAAAGCGTTTTCTCTCAAATGTTACGTTTGTTCTTGCTGGGACCAATCTCTCTTCTGGGAACTCCTGCCGTCGATCTCAAACTAACTGAATTTGACCATTTATATTAGCAACTCCATTTGTACCATTTATATTAGCAACTCCATTTGTACCATTTATATTAGCAACTCCATTTGTACCATTTATATTAGCAACTCCATTTGTACCATTTATATTAGCAACTCCATTTGACCATTTATATTAGCAACTCCATTTGACCATTTATATTAGCAACTCCATTTGACCATTTATATTAGCAACTCCATTTGACCATTTATATTAGCAACTCCATTTGACCATTTATATTAGCAACTCCATTTGACCATTTATATTAGCAACTCCATTTGACCATTTATATTAGCAACTCCATTTGACCATTTATATTAGCAACTCCATTTGTACCATTTATATTAGCAACTCCATTTGTACCATTTATATTAGCAACTCCATTTGTACCATTTATATTAGCAACTCCATTTGTACCATTTATATTAGCAACTCCATTTGTACCATTTATATTAGCAACTCCATTTGTACCATTTATATTAGCAACTCCATTTGTACCATTTATATTAGCAACTCCATTTGTACCATTTATATTAGCAACTCCATTTGTACCATTTATATTAGCAACAACATTTGACCATTTATATTTGCAACCCCATTTGACCATTTATATTAGCAACTCCATTTGACCATTTATATTTGCAACCCCATTTGACCATTTATATTAGCAACAACATTTGACCATTCATATTAGCAACTCCATTTGACCATTTATATTTGCAACAACATTTGACCATTTATATTTGCAACTAATTCGCAACTGATTTTTAGCTCTTTTGAAGGAAACTTCGAAAAATCTCGAATCTTTCTTATTTAAATACTCTAGCCATTTTACTTATTCTTCTTCCTCTTTCCTTCCTCATTCGGCGTCGAGGGGAGAAATAATTTACTGTCTCTTGCTCTTCTGTTCGCCTCTGTTGCTGTTATGTTTCCTAGTGTTTCTAATATTCCATCGATCCATCTTTTTCGTGGTCGACCCTTGGGTCTGGTGTTCTCACAACGTTTGTTGAAGGTTCGTTGTGTTGTGTTTTGTTCTTTCTGCCTTGTCACGTGGCTAAACCATTTTATCTGTTGTTTCCTTATATATTCTATGGCGGGGGCTATTCCTAGCTTTTTTCTCAGTTCTTCATTTCTGATCTTATCTCTCGGACTATTTCCTGTCATTCGTCTAACACATTTCATCTCTGTAGAGGTTATTTTTCTTATTGTTCTTGCATCTAGGGTCCAGGTCTGCATTGGTAGCACAACGTTGGGATGAAGATGTAACCATGGTTAAAGTCACAATTTCCTGTCTGCGACGAGTTGTGGCCCCCTGGAACTAGCACCGGCGAGCGAGGGAGTCTAGCCTGGCACTGCATTCTTCCCTCGGATTCTGCCAGTGATTCTGTAACTCTCGACGAGGTCGGCAGCAAACTCTCGCGTGTTTGTGTACATTGTGGAACTCGTAGCCTCCTCGGGATTTGAGCATGTTTGTTGCTGTATTCCTGACGTTGGACTCCATCTAAACTCGTGGCCACTGTAGTCAAAGTGTTGACTCTCTGTTTTATCGAGGATATTTTAGTTGTGTTACTCAGCTACCGTTATGACCGTCCTGTGCTCTAAAGGTGAGTACAAGAGACGTGCAGGGCTCCCATTTTACAAAAATGTTTATGGCGGGTAGTCGTTAATTCATCTCCATCAGAACTAAACAAATTCTAGAATGTTTATTTTTAAAATGTTTATGTTTGTAGGAGAAGGCCATTCATATTTGTTTATTATTTAGATGTCGAAATCAATTCTTCGGTATCCGATACAAGCAACTGTTTATTTACGTATCTACACACATGTATCTCTCTTACCATAACATACACATATATCTCTCTTTCTCTAACATACACATATATCTCTCTTACCCTAACATACACATATATCTCTCTTACCATAACATACACATGTCTCTCTTACTATAACATACACATATATCTGTCTTACACTAACATACACATATATCTCTCTTACCCTAACATACACATATATCTCTCTTACCCTAACATACACATATATCTCTCTTAACCTAACATACACATATATCTCTCTTACCATAACATACACATGTCTCTCTTACTATAACATACACATATATCTGTCTTACACTAACATACACATATATCTCTCTTACCATAACATACACATGTCTCTCTTACCATAACATACACATGTCTCTCTTACCATAACATACACATGTCTCTCTTACCATAACATACACATATGTCTCTCTTACCATAACATACACATATGTCTCTCTTACCATAACATACACATATATCTCTCTTACCATAACATACACATATGTCTCTCTTTCTCCTTTTCTGACATACACATATATGTCTCCTTCTCTAACATACACATATATCTCTCCTTCTTTAACATACACATATATGTCTCCTTCTCTAACATACACGTATATCTCTCATTCTCCTTCTCTAACATACACATATATCTCTCAATCTCTAACATACATTTATATCTCTCCTTCTCTAAAATACACGTATATCTCTCATTCTCTAACATACACATATGTGTCTTCTTCTCTAATATACACATATATGTCTCCTCCTCTAACATACACATATATGTCTCCTTCTCTAACATACACATATATCTCCTCTGCACATATCTTCTGTCTGTCCTGTCTGTCTATCTGTCCTGTCTGTCTATATATCCTGTCTGTCTATCTGTCCTGTCTGTCTATCTGTCCTGTCTGTCTATATATCCTGTCTGCCTATCTGTCCTGTCTGTCTATCTGTCCTGTCTGCCTATCTGTCCTGTCTGTCTATCTGTCCTGTCTGTCTATCTATATTGTCTATCTATATTGTATGTCTATCTGTCCTGTCTGTAGGGTCTGTCTGTGCTGTATGTCCTGACTTTCTGTCATGGCTGTCTGTCGGGTTTGTCTGTCCTATCTGTCTGTCTATTTGTGTTTGTCTGTGTCTGTCTGTCCTGTTAAGTCTGTCAGTATGTCTGTCTGTCTATTTGTTTGCCATGCCTGCCCTTACTGTATGTCTGTCTATCTGTGTTGTCTGTGTCTGTATGTCATGTCTGTCTGTCGGTCTGTCTGTTTATTTGCCCTGTCTGTCTGTCTGTGCTTGTCTGTTGATGTTCTGTCTGTCTGTGCTTGTCTGTTGATGTTCTGTCTGTCTGACTGTCTGTTCTTGTCTGTTGATGTTCTGTCTGTCTGTCTTGTCTGTCTGTTCTATTTGTCTTGTCCTGTATGTCCTGGGTGTTTGTCCTATCTGTTTGGCCTGCCTGTCTGTCTGTCCTGTCTGTCCTGTCTGTCATGACTGTCTATCCTGATTGTCTTTCCTGTCTGTCTGTCCTGTCTATCTGTATGACCTGTCTGTCTGTCAAGCCGAAGACAGCACATATAACAAAAGTTCTAGACTTGTATCAGACGATCTTTCATCACAAAAACCAGACCTAGCACACGACCCACGTTCTATCTCTAGTTTAGACTAGGGAGCTGATGACCGCTGTTATTCCCTCTCGCCTTAGTCTCATTTTTAGCTCTCTTTATTACAAATCTATCAAACGTCAATGAAAATCTCATAGTAAATAAATTGTAGACTGGTGCAATCTTTAACGCCTTAAAAGTTTATCGGAACGATTTTAGACATGTTCCGGATTCATAAAAGGCCTGGTTAAAGTTTACTTTTAGATTTTTATGTTGGAGATGGAAACATGACAGTAGGAGAGGGAAACATAACAGTAGGAGAGGGAAACATAACAGTAGGAGAGGGAAACATAACAGTAGGAGAGGGAAACATAACAGTAGGAGAGGGAAACATAACAGTAGGAGAGGGCAACAGAAGATATTAGAAACACTAGGAAACATAACAGTAGGAGAGGGCAATAAGAAGATATTAGAAACACTAGGAAACATAACATTACGAGAGGGCAACAGAAGATATTAGAAACACTAGGAAACATAACAGTAGGAGAGGGCAATAAGAAGATATTAGAAACACTAGGAAACATAACATTACGAGAGGGCAACAGAAGATATTAGAAACACTAGGAAACATAACATTACGAGAGGGCCACAGAAGATATTAGAAACACTAGGAAACATACAATTACGAGAGGGCAACAGAAGATATTAGAAACACTAGGAAACATAACAGTAGGAGAGGGCAATAAGAAGATATTAGAAACACTAGGAAACATAACATTACGAGATGGCAACAGAAGATATTAGAAACACTAGGAAACATAACATTACGAGAGGGCAACAGAAGATATTAGAAACACTAGGAAACATAACATTACGAGAGGGCAACAGAAGATATTAGAAACACTAGGAAACATAACAGCAGGAGAGGTCAACAGAAGAGCAAAAGATGGATTGATGGAATATTAGAAACACTAGGAAACATAACAACAGGAGAGGCCAACAGAAGAGTAAAAGATGGATTGATGGAATATTAGAAACACTAGGAAACATAACAGCAGGAGAGGCCAACAGAAGAGCAAAAGATGGATTGATGGAATATTAGAAACACTAGGAAACATAACAGTAGGAGAGGCCAACAGAAGAGCAAAAGATGGATTGATGGAATATTAGAAACACTAGGAAACATAACAGCAGGAGAGGCCAACAGAAGAGCAAAAGACTGCAAAGTCTATAGCAACTCGACGCTGAAAAATAAATGCGCAAGGAAAGAAGCAGAAGAAACAAAAGAAATGTAAAAAAAAATGTTACAAGCTTGTTTTTTTCTATCCATACCAGGTGTGCCTATGACGTCACAGACACAGGTCGATGCCTGATTGGTCAAGATATTTCAAATACCGAAACTAAACATGGATTGGATTTCGTGAAACGTGGAATTAAAAACATGGATGTGCTCAAATTTTAATTAAAGATCTTGGGTCTTCTTTTATTGTAGAACACAGCTTTCGTTTATCCAGATTGTACTTAAGCGGGATAACATTGAAGCTAACGACTCATTTCCGTCTGTAGTCGCAGACAGCGACTCGGCGGTTGAGCTTTCTGTTTTGAGGGGAGACACTGTTTACCTGATGAAGTGCTTTCTAACGTGGATTACAAACGTGGATACGGTTTTACGTCAAGTGGATTGTGTGGATGAGTTTTGTCATGTCTGGATGTATATTATCAGGTGAGTGGTAATGACGTCATTGTACAGGTAAGTGTGTGCGTTTCTTTGTATGTGATTTATTGTGTGTGTGTATTTATGGTAGTTGCTGAGTTGTTGAGGCGTTGAGTTGGTGAGTCTTTGAGTTGGTGAGTCGTTGAGTTGTTGAGTTGGTAAGTTGGTGAGTCGTTGAGTTGGTGAGTCGTTGAGTGGTGAGTCGTTGAAATATTGAGTTGTTGAGTCACTGAGTTGGTGAGTTCTTGAGTCACTGAGTTGGTAAGTCGTTGAGACGTTGAGTTGTTGAGTCACTGAGTTGGTGAGTCGTTGAGTTGTTGAGTCTCTGAGTTGGTGAGTCGTTGAGACGTTGAGTTGGTGGGTCGTTGAGTTGTTGAGTCTCTGAGTTGGTGAGTCGTCTACAAGCCAATCTATGTCAGCCTGCACCATCAAAGCAAGAAACAGAGTAGAATGGCGACCTATGGTAGCCAACCTTCGTTGCGGAGAAGGCACGCGATGATGATGATGATGATGTTTATTTGTCATTTTTTTCTGAGAGCTGTAGCACATACCTCTTCCTCCTATGACTCCCTGTCGTCATCGCTGCCATCAACACTGTCTTCATTGCTACCATACTTCTTTCATTATCGTTGATATCAATCTTTGAAAATATGGGGTTTTTTTTTCTAACATCAAACATCAGGGATCATCTTTGACATCTCATTTTGTGATGAAACATGTTCCTTTCATAATTAGGGAGGAAAAAGTCTAGTAGCAGGGACTTATAGTCTAGTTCATATCTTGTACAGCAAGTAGAAAGTACTTATAATCTAGTTCATATCTTGTACAGCAAGTAGAAAGTACTTATAGTCTAGTTCGTATCTTGTACAGCTAGTAGAAAGTACTTATAGTCTAGTTCATATCTTGTAGAGCTAGTAGAAAGTACTTATAGTCTAGTTCATATCTTGTAGAGCTAGTAGAAAGTACTTATAGTCTAGTTCATATCTTGTACAGCTAGTATAACGTACTTATAGTCTAGTTCATATCTTGTACAGCTAGTAGAAAGTACTTATAGTCTAGTTCATATCTTGTACAGCTAGTATAAATTACTTATAGTCTAGTTCATATCTTGTACAGCTAGTAGAAAGTACTTATAGTCTAGTTCATATCTTGTACAGCTAGTATAAATTACTTATAGTCTAGTTCATATCTTGTACAGCTAGTAGAAAGTACTTATAGTCTAGTTCATATCTTGTACAGCTAGTAGAAAGTACTTATAGTCTAGTTCATATCTTGTACAGCTAGTATAAATTACTTATAGTCTAGTTCATATCTTGTACAGCTAGTAGAAAGTACTTATAGTCTAGTTCATATCTTGTACAGCTAGTAGAAAGGACTTATAATCTAGTTGATATCTTGTACATCTAGTAGAAAGGACTTATAATCTAGTTGATATATTGTACATCTAGTAGAAAGGACTTATAATCTAGTTGATATCTTGTACATCTAGTAGAAAGGACTTATAATCTAGTTGATATATTGTACATCTAGTAGAAAGGACTTATAATCTAGTTGATATCTTGTACATCTATTAGAAAGGACTTATAATCTAGTTCATATCTTGTACAACTAGTAGAAAGGACTTATAGTCGAGTTGATATCTTGTACGTCTAGTCTTCTTCTTCTTCTACCTTTCAGCTCCCAGTGGAGCATAGGTCTTCAAGAAACACTTTCAGCTCCCTGTGGAGCATAGGTCTTCAACAAACACTTTCAGCTCCCTGTGGAGCATAGGTCTTCAAGAAACACTTTCAGCTCCCTGTGGAGCATAGGTCTTCAACAAACACTTTCAGCTCCCTGTGGAGCATAGGTCTTCAAGAAACACTTTCAGCTCCCTGTGGAGCATAGGTCTTCAACAAACACTTTCAGCTCCCTGTGGAGCATAGGTCTTCAACAAACACTTTCAGCTCCCTGTGGAGCATAGATCTTCAAGAAACAATTTCAGCTCCCAGTGGAGCATAGGTCTTCAAGAAACACTTTCAGCTCCCTGTGGAGCATAGGTCTTCAACAAGCACTTTCAGCTCCCTGTGGAGCATAGGTCTTCAAGAAACACTTTCAGCTCCCTGTGGAGCATAGGTCTTCAAGAAACACTTTCAGCTCCCTGTGGAGCATAGATCTTCAAGAAACAATTTCAGCTCCCTGTGGAGCATAGGTCTTCAAGAAACACTTTCAGCTCCCTGTGGAGCATAGGTCTTCAAGAAACACTTTCAGCTCCCTGTGGAGCATAGGTCTTCAACAAACACTTTCAGCTCCCTGTGGAGCATAGGTCTTCAAGAAACACTTTCAGCTCCCTGTGGAGCATAGGTCTTCAAGAAACACTTTCCAAGCGGTTCTGTTTCTTGTCATTCTTTTACGATCCTTCCATCTCTTCCCCACCACCTTCGTCTCTGCTTCCATCTGTCTTCTCCAAGAATAGTGCGGTCTCCCTCTTTGTCTTTTTCCTTGCGGATTCCAAAAAAGGGCCTGTTGTGTAATACTCTCAGTTGGCTTCCGCAGTGTGTGTCCTATCCAGCGCCATCATCTTCGCTGTATCTATCCACTGGTGTTTGACGGGTACATTTACATAATTCTATGTTAGTGATGAGGGTCGTGTGGCCGTCCGGCAAAGTCCGCTGTGTCGCTGGCTGAAAAGCCGGCTTACGGTTTCCGGAATCCGCGGTAGACATTTTCTATATCGAGGGTGAGATAAAAATCCACTCTCACACGTTGTGGCGACTCTTTGACTAAGCGGCCTTTATCCCTCTGGTTTTATCGTGAGCTCACCGACATACATTAGCAATGGTAATATGTGTCGTCAAGAGAATTTTTTTTTTTGGGTATCCCTTAGTGATTTTGTCCTGCCATTTCCATACATGGTAATTGAAATGATGTCTCACCTCGACGCTAAAAGACAGATGAGTAAGGAAAGAAGAGGATTCCCATCCTTTTATTGAAAATGAAAGTCTGTATCTTCATGGTTGCCACTTTTATTGCTTTCCATTATTTTAGAATTTAACCTAATTTCTTTGGATTTCCATATGTTTCCCAGTGCAATGAAAGCTCCTCTTGCTTTTGATATCCTTATTTTGGTATCATTTTCTGTTCCTTCCTCTTTATCTATATTACTGCCCAGATATATGTAAGATTGTACGTCTGGTAGAGGTATTTCTCCTAGTTTTATTTGGTTATTGCCAACTGTATTAATTCTCATAATGTTGGTCTTATCTCTATTAATCTTTAGTCCTAGTTGTTGTGATCTCTCATCTAATATACTCATTTTATCCTGCATCTGTTGATGGCTGTGTGATAGGAGAGCTATGTCATCAGAAAAGTCTAAATCATCAAGTTGTTTGGTCAGTGACCACTGGATCCCATTTCTGTTGTTTTGAGTTATTTTCATAATCCAATCTATGGCCAGTAGAAAGAGAAATGGAGACAGGAGGCATCCTTGCCTTACTCCTGTTCTTATTTCAAATGCTTCTGTAATCTGTCCTTCATGCACCACACTACATTTTGTTCCTTCATACATTGTTTTTATCAGGTTAATAAACTTTATGGGGATTCCGTAATGACTCAGCAACTTCCAAAGCATTCTTCTGTCTAAGCTATCAAATTCCTTTTCGTAATCTATGAATCCGATATAAAGTGGGGATTTTAGTTCTAAACTTTGTTCAACTATCATACGTAGAGTAGTTATTTGATCAGCACATGATCTGTTCTTCCTATAACCTGCTTGTTCATCTCTCAAGTGTTTCTCTATGGCCTCTTTTAGTCTCTCCAGAATGATTCTGCTTAATATTTTTCCTGGCACTAATTAGGGGTCAGTCAGTCTAGTAATGGGGACATATTGTCGAGTTGATGTTATGTACGTCGAGTTGATGGGACATTTAGTCGAGTTGACGTCCGACGCCTGTCGGTATATAGAAGGAACAAGTAAAGCAATATCTTCCATCCTTTTGTGTCTGTATGTTGTAAATGAACTATTGCTGACGTCACTGTTGTAAAGATAACTATTGCTGACGTCATTGCTTTAAAGATAACTATTTCTGACGTAACTGATGTAAATATAACTATTGCTGACGTCACTGATGTAAATATAACTATTGCTGATGTCACTGATGTAAATATAATTATTGCTGACGTCACTGATGTAAGTGTAACTATTGCTGACGTCACTGATGCAAGTGTAACAATTGCTGACGTCACTGATGTAAGTGTAATTATTGCTGACATCACTGATGTAAATATAACTATTGATGACGTCACTGATGTAAGTGTAACTATTACTGACGTCACTGATGTAAGTGTAACCATTACAGATGTAACCGTTGAACTATTGTCGATTTACTTGCCAGCCTCTCGTGAACGTAATGGACGAGAGACCGAGGACAGGGCGACATCAATGATACACATAAATACAAAGTATTTCCCGAGTGCTTATTATCCGTGTAGCCAGCCTGATGTATTATTCATACGTCCATAAAGATTGCAAGCAGCGGGTCTCCTGTGCCACTCAGGACGTTGAGAAATGCCCAGAACTTCAGTGAAACCATTAAGATAGACCGGCCCCGTAATACCCCGCCTTCCATTAGCAGAAATCTTGGACCCAGGGCTTCTCGTCTTGTTTTCTCAGAACAACTTTCATGTTCCAGGAATTTTTCCAAAAGCGTTTTCACAATTTTGTTGCTTTATAACCGATTAACTGATTTATAGAGCTATAAACAGATTCCTTTAACTATCATCCAATTTATTTAGCTATAAACGGATTCCTTTAACAATCTTCCAATTTATATAGCTATAAACGAATTGCTTTAACTATCATCCAATTTATATAGCTATAAACGAATTGCTTTAACTATCATCCAATTTATATAGCTATAAACGAATTGCTTTAACTATCATCCAATTTATATAGCTATAAACGAATTGCTTTAACTATCATCCAATTTATATAGCTATAAACGAATTCTTTTAACTATCATCATCATCATCATCATCATAGAGTGCCATCTCCGCAACGAAGGTTGGCTACCATGGAGCGCCATTCCGCTCTATCTATTGCTTTGATGGTGCAGGCTGTCATAGGCTGACTTGTCCATCTTTTGATGTTACTCATCCATGTTAGTCTTGGTCTGCCTCTGCCTCTTTTACCTCGTATTTTCCCCTCCAGGATTACTTTCAATAGGCTGTTGTGTCTTTTAACATGGCCCAAAAATCTCATTTGTCTTGTTTGAATTGTGTTTAGTAGTTCTCTTTTCATTTTTAGTTGTTTTAAGACGTCATCGTTTGTTTTCTTTTCTTTCCATCCAATTCTACCTATTCTTCTATATATCCACATTTCAAAGGCTTCAATTTTCTGTTTTGTTTTCTTGTCTAATGTCCATGTTTCTGCACCATACAGGAATGTTGAGAAGATGTAACATTTTGCTATTCTTAGTTTTAGCCCTGGTGTTATTTGTTTTGATGTTAGTATGTTCTTCATGACATTAAAATTACTTTTTGCCATTCCTATTCTTTTATTTATTTCAGTTGTACATTTTCCATCACTGGTTATAGTATGTCCAAGGTAGTTGTAGTTCTGAACTGTCTCCAGGTCTATTCCTTCAATTTTGATATCCACTTGTGGGTTTTGAGAATTATAACTATCAACCAATTTATGTAAGCGGATTCTTATATCTATAAATGTTCTTGTCAAATAAGAAATTGGATTAAGGGAGAATTAAGAGGTATGTGGATTAATTGAGAACTAAGAGGTCAGTGGATTAAGGGAGTGAACTAAGAGGTCAGTGGATTAAGGGACAACTAAGAGGTCTGTGGATTAAGGGACGGAACTAAGGGGTCTGTGGGTTAAGGGAGTGAACTAATAGGTCACTGGATTAAGGGAGAACTAAGATGTATGTGGATTAAGGGAGTGAACTAAGAGGTCTGTGGATTAAGGGAGTGAACTAAGAGGTCAGTGGATTAAGGGAGTGAACTAAGAGGTCTGTGGATTAAGGGAGTGAACTAAGAGGTCTGTGGATTAAGGGAGTGAACTAAGAGGTCAGTGGATTAAGGGAGAACTAAGAGGTATGTGGATTGAGGGAGTGAACTAAAAGGTATGTGGATTAAGGGAGTGAACTAAGAGGTATGTGTATTTAGGGAGTGAACTAAGAGGTATGTGGATTAAAGGAGTGAACTAAGAGGTCTGTGGATTAAGGGAGTGAACTAAGAGGTCTGTGGATTAAGGGAGTGAACTAAGAGGTCTGTGGATTAAGGGAGTGAACTAAGAGGTCAGTGAATTGAGGGAGTGAACTAAGAGCTCTGTGGATTAAGGGAGTGAACTAAGAGGTCAGTGAATTGAGGGAGTGAACTAAGAGGTCAGTGGATTAATGGAGAACTAAGAGGGTAATGTATTGAGGGAGTGAACTAAGAGGTCTGTGGATTAAGGGAGAACTAAGAGGTCTGTGGATTAAGGGAGTGAACTAAGAGGTCAGTGAATTGAGGGAGTGAACTAAGAGGTTAGTGTATTGAGGGAGTGAACTAAGAGGTCAGTGAATTGAGGGAGTGAACTAAAAGGTCAGTGAATTGAGGGAGTGAACTAAGAGGTTAGTGTATTGAGGGAGTAAACTAAGAGGTTAGTGGATTGAGGGAGTGAACTAAGAGGTCAGTGAATTGAAGGAGTGAACTAAGAGGTCAGTGAATTGAAGGAGTGAACTAAGAGGTCAGTGGATTGAAGGAGTGAACTAAGAGGTCAGTGGATTGAAGGAGTGAACTAAGAGGTCAGTGGATTGAAGGAGTGAACTAAGAGGTCAGTGGATTGAGGGAGTGAACTAAGAGGTCAGTGGGTAGATTGAGTAAGCCCGACCCGTTGTCGACCCATAGCTGACTAGTTCAGCCAACTTTGTTTTGCTGCAGTTTCCAACAAGTGTAGGAGATACACACAATCAAACAGTGAAATCCGTGAATGGGGTTACTTTTACTGACTGTAATCCTGCATTACTTTTGCTTACTTAATCCTGTATTATTTTACTTATTTTAATCCTGTATTACTTTTTTACTTACATTAATCATGTATTACTTTTACTTACTTTAATCCAGCATTACGTTTACTTACATTAATCCAGCATTACTTTTACTTACATTAATCCTGTATTACTTTTACTTACATTAATCCAGCATTACTTTTACTTACATTAATCCTGTATTACTTTTACTTACATTAATCCTGTATTACTTTTAGTTACATTAATCCAGCAATACTTTTACTAACATTAATCCTATATTATTTTACTTACATTAATCCTATATTATTTTTACCTACATTAATCCTGTATTATTTTACTTACATTAATCCTATATTATTTTTACCCACATTAATCCTGTATTACTTTTACTTACATTAATCCTATATTACTTTTACTTACATTAATCCTGTATTATTTTTACTTACATTAATCCTATATTATTTTTACCTATATTAATCCTGTATTACTTTTACTTACATTAATCCTATATTATTTTTACTTACATTAATCCTGTATTACTTTTACTTACATTAATCCTATATTACTTTTACTTACATTAATCCTGTATTATTTTTACTTACATTAATCCTATATTACTTTTACTTACATTAATCCTGTATTATTTTTACTTACATTAATCCTATATTATTTTTACCTACATTAATCCTGTATTATTTTTACTTACATTAATCCTATATTACTTTTACTTACATTAATCCTGTATTACTTTTACTTACATTAATCCTATATTATTTTTACCTACATTAATCCTGTATTACTGTTATTTATTTTAATCCTGTATTATCGTTCCTTGCTTCTGTCGCTCATTACTTCACGTGACTAATCATCTATTATTTTTCCTTACTAAACTCCGTGAACTATTTTACTCATTTCAATTTTTTTCCCCAACTTTACTTCTATTAATCTTGTGGAGTGTCGTCATTTTCATTACCACCTTTATCTCTGTGCTGTCTTCATTACTAGGTCAACTATGTCAGTAATCGTTTATCCAAGCAGGAAGTCCATTACTAGTTTTTCTATATCAGTAAATGGTTGTCGTAGCACGTAGCTCATTACTAGGTCTTCTTATAAGTAATTATTTGTCCTGGCATGTAGCTCATTACTAGGTCTTCTATATCAGTAATTGTTTGTCCTGGCACGTAGCTCATTACTAGGTCTCCTATATCAGTAAATGTCCTAGCACGTAGCTCATTACAAGGTCTTCTATATCAGTAATTGGTTGTCTCTGCGCGTTGTTTCTTATTAGGTCTTCTATATCAGTAATTGTTTGTCCTGGCACGTAGCTCATTACTAGGTCTTCTATGTCAGTAATTGTTTGTCCTGGCACGTAGCTCATTACTATGTCTTCTATATCAGTAAATGTCCTAGCACGTAGCTAATTACGCGGTCTTCTATATCAGTAATTGGTTGTCTCTGTGCGTAGTTCATTACTAGGTCTTCTATATCAACAAAGGTGTATACTTACATTTTGTTCAATACCTGGTCTTTTGAACTAGCAATTGTTTGACCTAGGATATAGTTCAAATACTAGGTCTTCTATATCAATTTTCAAATTCAGTTTTCAAAATCGAATGGCTATAAGCCATTCTTAGAGTTTGTTGAATTTCTCTCTTTCCGTTTTGATACATCTTCTCTTAGACGTGCGGTACTCGAAGCCCACGGTAGACAGAAAGGATTTTTTTTTATCGGGGGTGAAATAAAAATCCTGAGTCTCACACGTCGTGGCGACTGCTTGACCAAGCGGCCTTTATCCCTCTGGTTCTATCGTTGCCCTCCGACATACACCAGCAATGGTACGATGTGTCGTAAAGTTATTTTTTTTAGTTTTTCTCTTGGATAAGTTGATAATACTGTTGTCGAAACTAGAAATTTAAGATTCAGAAGGTCTTGGCTATATAGGTTTCGCTGACTGAGAATAGCGTTCTTAGAAGTCAATAACTTTGCTACCGTCCAAATATGTGCCCCGGTAATAGAGAGTGTGAGAATCGCTGTTGAAGTAAACACCTTTGGCCTGGTTCAATGAGAGAAGACCATCTGAACAATGCTTCCTCGAGTCATTACTTGCTACAGTTGTATTTACTTCTCGCGAGATAATTTGATACTCTCTCGTCAGGGGCGGAGTTCGCAAGGTGGGGTTTGTGGGGGAAAGGGGAGGGCAGATGGTAAAATTATTATTTTTTTTTTAATAAAAAAGAAAGAAGATAAGGATGTTTGTGAGACGTCAAGTTGGGATCCCATTCATGGAAGGGCGAGTGGAAGGGGGGGTCCAGCTATCTGGGATCAGGGTGGTTCAAGTCTACCAGTGAGGTACTCACACTTACCTCTCTCCGCTGCCCCTTCCATTCTTTCTTCTACCTCCACATCAAGGCTCCAGATATTTAAATGTGGGAAACGTGGGCATTCCTTGGGGCGGGGGGGGGGGGGGGGCGGGAAGGGGTAGGAGGAGGGGTGGGAGTTACACAGTTACCATCATCATCATCATGTACATGTGCCGTACCGGTTGGAGTTGACGATCATATACTTCCACAATCTTCTATCTACAATACATCGTATCAGTTCTGTTGTTGACTGTTTTCCATGCCATGACACCAAGCTATCCAGTATTTTCTCTCTTTGTCGTCCGCGATCTCTCTTTCCTTTTATTTTGCCAGTTATAACCAAGTATTCCAACTTTCCCCTTCTCATGATGTGCCCAAAAATGTTGATTGTTTCTTTCTGATGTTTTTTAGGAGCTGCCTTTTTGTGTTGGCCTCTTTGAGAATGTCCTCATTGGTCTGTTTAGCTGTCCAGGGAACTCAGTTACCAGGAAACATTAATCCTGGATTAAAGAAATTAATATGAACTGCTCTAGACCAGTCACGTGACTCCCGCAAGGCCCCTAGCCTTCTGGTCATTATTTCTTGTCCGTCCTTGACCTTTAATCAACAAAATATCATCTTCTCTTTTCCGTCCTCATTTCGGCGTCGAGGGAGATATTTTTTGCGGTGTTTTGCTCTTCTGTTGACCTCTCCTGCTGTTATGTTTCCTAGTGTTTCTAATATTCCATCAATCCATCTTTTGCTCTTCTGTTGGCCTCTCCTGCTGTTATATTTCCTAGTGTTTCTAATATTCCATCAATCCATCTTTTGTTCTTCTGTTGACCTCTCCTACTGTTATGTTTCCTAGTGTTTCTAATATTCCATCAATCCATCTTTTGTTCTTCTGTTGACCTCTCCTGCTGTTATGTTTCCTAGTGTTTCTAATATTCCATCAATCCATCTTTTACTCTTCTGTTGGCCTCTCTTCTACCTTTTAGCTCCCAGTGGAGCATAGGTCTTCAACAAACACTTTCCAAGTCGTTCTGTTTTTGCAATTCTTTTAAGATCATTCCATGTCTTCCCCATCATCTTCATCTCTGCTTCAATCTGTCTTCTCCAAGAATTCCTTGGTCTTCCTCTTTGTCTTTTCCCCTGGGGATTCCAAAAAAGGGCCTGTTGTGTAATACTCTCAGTTGGTTTCCGTAGTGTGTGTCCTATCCATCGCCATCGTCTTCGCTGTATTTCTTTATCCACTGGTATTTGACAGGTACATTTCCATAATTCCACGTTTGTGACTTTGTCCTGCCATTTCCATCCCTTTATTCTGCGCAAGCATCCATTAATGAAAGTCTGTACCTTCGTGATTGTCAATTTTGTTATTCTCCATGTTTCACAGCCATATAATAGAACCGACTTAACATTGGAGTTGAAAATTTGTATTTTTGTATTTAGCCTAATTTCTTTGGATTTCCATATGTTTCCCAGTGCAATGAAAGCTCCTCTTGCTTTTGATATCCTTATTTTGGTATCGTTTTCTGTTCCTCCCTCTTTATCTATATTACTGCCCAGATATATATAAGATTGTACGTCTAGTAGAGGTATTTCTCCTAGTTTTATTTGGTTATTGCCAACTGCATTAATTCTCATAATGTTGGTCTTATCTCTATTAATCTTTAGTCCTAGCTGTTGTGATCTCTCATCTAATATACTCATTTTATCTTGCATCTGTTGGTGGCTGTGTGATAGGAGAGCTATGTCATCAGCAAAGTCTAAATCATCAAGTTGTTTGGTCAGTGACCACTGGATCCCATTTCTGTTGTTTTGAGTTATTTTCATAATCCAATCTATGGCCAGTAGAAAGAGAAATGGAGACAGAAGGCATCCTTGCCTTACTCCTGTTCTTATTTCAAATGCTTCTGTAAGCTGTCCTTCATGCACCACACTACATTTTGTTCCTTCATACATTGTTTTTATCAGGTTAATAAACTTTATGGGGATTCCATAATGACTCAGCAACTTCCAAAGCATTCTTCTGTCTAAACTATCAAATGCCTTTTCGTAATCTATGAATCCAATATAAAGTGGGGATTTTAGTTCTAAACTTTGTTCAACTATTATACGTAGAGTAGTTATTTGATCAGCACATGATCTGTTCTTCCTAAAACCTGCTTGTTCATCTCTCAAGTGTTTCTCTATAGCCTCTTTTAGTCTCTCCAGAATGATTCTGCCTAATATTTTTCCTGGCACTGATAGTAGCATAATTCCCTATAATTTGTGCACTCCTGTAAACTTCCTTTCTTTGGTAGTTTGATCATATAACCTTCTCTCCAGTCTTTAGGTATTTCTTCCCTCTCCCAAATTTTATCCTATAGATTATGTAACATCTTGGTAGAGGTGATAATATCTGCTTTGATGGCTTCCGAAGGAATTTCATCTGGTCCTGTGGCTTTACCATCTTTTAATAGTTTGATGGCTTTCATTATTTCTTCTTTGCTTGGTTTTCCGCAGTTAACGTGTAATTCTTCTTCTGCTGGTAGTATATCTGGAGGATTATTTGAGCCAGGTCTGTTCAAAAGTTCTTCAAAGTGCTCCTTCCATCTCTCCATTTGTTCCTTTATATTACTAAGCAGATTTCCTTTCTTATCTTTGATAAAGGCGTTGATCTGTTTGTATTTTCCACCTAATTTCTTTGTGCTGTTGTACAGTTCTTTCATATTCCCTTTATTTGCTGCTTCTTCTGCCTCTTTAGCTAATTCATCTATATATTTCCTCTTATCCCTTTTAATGCATCTTCTCACTTCTTTGTTCACCTCTGTGTAAGCTTCCTGTGTCTTGGCTTTATTACTTCTTGTTTTGCTTTTATTTATGTCTGCTTTCTTGTTCTTTCTTTCTTTAATTTTATCCAGGGTCTCTGCTGTCATCCATGCCTTATTCTGGCGTTCTCTTTTCCCCAGTGTTTCTTCGCATGTCTCTTTCCATATATTTTTTACCTGTTTCCAATGATCTTCTATATTTATTGTATTTTCTAGTTGTTGGAGGACTTGGTATTTGTTTGATATTGTGACTGCGAATTTATCTTTAATTCCTTGTTCTTTAAGAAACCCTACATTGAAATACTTTCTGCCCTTATTCGTTGTAGTATACCTTTTTAATTTAATTTTAAGTTGGCTAACAGAAGATGATGATCAGAAGCTATATCTGCCCCTCTATATACTTTTACATCCTGTAAGGATGACTTAAACTTATTATTAATACATATGTGATCAATTTGATTTTCCGTTCTATGATCTGGTGACACCCATGTAGCTTTGTGTATTCTTTTATGTTGGAATATTGTTCCTCCTAGGCTCATTTGATTAAGGGCGCAGAAATTCACAAATATCTCTCCATTCTCGTTTATATCTCCAAGTCCATGTTTTCCCATAATCTCTTCAAAGTCTCTGTTGTCTGATCCTACCTTAGCATTTAGGTCTCCCATCAAGATTATAATATCCTTGGCTCGTCTTGCATCCATCTGGCATTGTAGCTGTTTATAAAAATCATCTTTAACTGAGTCATCTTTATCGTTGGTTGGTGCATAGCATTGTATAATGTGTAATTTTATTTTGTTTTTGGTTGTTCTAAATGTTGCTCTCACCAGTCTTGGTCCCACTGCCTCCCATTCTGTTGGCCTCTCCTGCTGTTATATTTCCTAGTGTTTCTAATATTCCATCAATCCATCTTTTGCTCTTCTGTTGGCCTCTCCTGCTGTTATATTTCCTAGTGTTTCTAATATTCCATCAATCCATCTTTTGCTCTTCTGTTGACCTCTCCTGCTGTTATGTTTCCTAGTGTTTCTAATATTCCATCAATCCATCTTTTGCTCTTCTGTTGACCTCTCCTGCTGTTATGTTTCCTAGTGTTTCTAATATTCCATCAATCCATCTTTTGTTCTTCTGTTGGCCTCTCCTGCTGTTATGTTTCCTAGTGTTTCTAATATTCCATCAATCCATCTTTTGCTCTTCTGTTGACCTCTCCTGCTGTTATGTTTCCTAGTGTTTCTAATACTCCATGAATCCATCTTTTGTTCTTCTGTTGCCCTCTCCTACTGTTATGTTTCCTAGTGTTTCTAATACTCCATCAATCCATCTTTTACTCTTCTGTTGGCCTCTCCTACTGTTATGTTTCCTAGTGTTTCTAATATTCCATCAATCCATCTTTTGCTCTTCTGTTGGCCTCTCCTCCTGTTACGTTTCCTAGTGTTTCTAATATTCCATCAATCCATCTTTTGCTCTTCTGTTGGCCTCTCCTACTGTTATGTTTCCTAGTGTTTCTAATACTCCATCAATCCATCTTTTACTCTTCTGTTGGCCTCTCCTACTGTTATGTTTCCTAGTGTTTCTAATATTCCATCAATCCATCTTTTGCTCTTCTGTTGGTCTCTCCTCCTGTTACGTTTCCTAGTGTTTCTAATATTCCATCAATCCATCTTTTACTCTTCTGTTGGCCTCTCCTACTGTTATGTTTCCTAGTGTTTCTAATATTCCATCAATCCATCTTTTGCTCTTCTGTTGGCCTCTCCTCCTGTTACGTTTCCTAGTGTTTCTAATATTCCATCAATCCATCTTTTACTCTTCTGTTGGTCTCTCCTGCTGTTATTTTTCCTAGTGTTTCTAATATTCCATCAATCCATCTTTTGCTCTTCTGTTGGTCTCTCCTGCTGTTATTTTTCCTAGTGTTTCTAATATTCCATCAATCCATCTTTTGTTTTTCTGCTGGCCTCTCCTGCTGTTATGTTTCCTAGTGTTTCTAACATTCCGTCACTCCTTCTTTTTCATGGTCGGCCCTTGAGTTTAGTGTTCTCGCAACGTTTATTGAAGGCTGGTTGTGTTCTCTTTTAATCGTTCTGTTTTATCACGTGGTCAGACCATTTTATCTATTGTTTCTTTATATTTTCAATGGCAGGTGTTATTCCTAGCTTTTTTCTTAGTTTTTCATTTCTGCCCTTATTACCTTACATATTGTTTCCTGTCAATGGAATGAAAGCTACAAGTAGAAAAAATAAACAAAATGATAGCCATAGATGACTGTACATGGGAACCCACAGGAGAGCAACCGAATGGCATTATTCATTGACGCGGCCAACATTGACGGCTGGGGGGGGAGACGTGGGGGGGGGAGACGTGGGGGGGGGAGGGGGAGAGTCATAGACCAAAGCTTATTGCCATACATGAGGTCGAGCGCGATTTGGACAAACAAGCCAGGAATTAATAAACTAGAAGGTCACCGCGCATGCGCACATTGATCTCACTTAACCAATCCCCTTCGACTACCATAGCTCCAGTATTTCCACATTTGGTTTATCTCCATAAATATACGATGAGAGGGTAGTTGGGAGATGCGAAAGCTATTCCCTGTGATATTTTTTCATAGTGTTGTATTCATGCTGGCCTGCATTATTGATGCTTGTGATGGATTTGGGTCACAGGGCAAGAGTCACTGGGACCTGCATCAGTAACAAGCCAATTGGCATATACGAGGTTGTGTGGCTCGGAGGCAATAAGTAGCGACATGAGATTACAGCCCACAAGACAGAATAGTCATGTTTAGTGGTCTTATTCAGACATGTTGTTCTATCAATGTTAGCGTAACTACACCGACTAGTACTACTACCACTACTAGAACAACAGCTACCACTACTAGAACAATAGCTACCACTACTAGAACAACAGCTACTACTACTAGAACAACAACTACCACTACTAGAACAACAGCTACCACTACTAGAACAACAGCTACTACTACTAGAACAACAACTACCACTACTAGAACAACAGCTACCACAACTAGAACAACAGCTACCACTACTAGAACAACAGCTACCAATAATAGAACAACAACAACTACTACTAGAACAACTACCACTACTAGAACAACAGCTACCAATAATAGAACAACAACAACTACTACTAGAACAACTACCACTACTAGAACAACAGCTACTACTACTAGAACAACAACAACTACTAGTAGAACAACAACCACTACTATTTAGAACAACAGCTACTACTACTAGAACAACAACAACTACTAGTAGAACAACAACCACTACTATTAGAACAACAACTACTACTAGTAGAACAACAACTACTACTACTAGAACAACAACAATTACCACTACTAGAACAACAATTAAAACTATTAGAACAACAACAATTACCACTACTAGAACAACAACAATTACCACTACTGGAACAACAACTACTACTACTAGAACAACAACAATTACCACTACTAGAACAACGATTACCACTACTAGAACAACAACTACTACTAATAGAACAACAACAATTACCACTACTAGAACACCAACAATTACCACTACCAGAAAAACAACCACTACTAGTAGAACAACAACAATTACCACTACTAGAACAACAACTACTACTACTAGAACAACAACAACTACCACTACTAGAACAACAACAATTGCCACTACTAGAACAACAACCACTGCTAGTAGAACAACAACAATTACCACTACTAGAACACCAAAAATTACCACTACCAGAATAACAACCACTACTAGTAGAACAACAACAATTACCACTACTAGAACAACAACTACTACTACTAGAACAACAACAACTACCACTACTAGAACAACAACAATTACCACTACTAGAACAACAACCACTACTAGTAGAACAACAACAATTACCACTACTAGAACAACAACCACTACTAGTAGAAAAACAACAATTACCACTCCTAGAACAACAACCAATACTACTAGAACAACAACTACCACTACTAGTAGACAACAACTACTACTAGTAGAACAACAACTACTACTACTAGAACAACAACAATTACCACTACTAGAACAACAACAATTACCACTACTAGAACAACAACAATTACCACTACTGGAACAACAACTACTACTACTACTAGAACAACAACAACTACTACTAGAACAACAACTACTACTACTACTACTAGAACAACAACAATTACCACTACTAGAAAAACAATTACCACTACTAGAACAACACTAATACTATTAAAACAACAACAATTACCACTACTAGAACACCAACAATTACCACTACTAGAACAACAACAACTACTACTACTACTAGAACAACAACAACTACTAGAACAACAACAACTACTAGGAGAACAACAACAATTACCACTACTAGAACAACAACAACAACCACTACTAGAACAACAACTACTACTAGAACAACAACAACTACTAGGAGAACAACAACAATTACCACTACTAGAACAACAACAACAACCACTTCTAGAACAACAACAACTACTAGAACAACAACAACTACCACTACTAAACAACAACAACAACCACTACTAGAACAACAACAACTACCACTACTAGAACAACAACAACAACCACTACTAGAACAACAACAACTACCACTACTAGAACAACAACAACTACCACTACTAGAACAACAACAACTACCACTACTAGAACAACAACAACTACCACTACTAGAACAACAACAACTACCACTACTAGAACAACAACAACTACCACTAATAGAACAACAACAACAACCACTACTAGAACAACAACAACTACTAGGAGAACAACAACAATTACCACTACTAGAACAACAACTACTACCACTACTAGAACAACAACAATTACCACTACTAGAACAACAACCACTACTAGTAGAACAACAACAACTACCACTACTAGAACAACAACAACTACCACTACTAGAACAACAATAATTATCACTACTAGAACAACAACCACTACTAGTAGAGCAACAACTACTACTACTAGAACAACAACTACTACTACTAGAACAACAACAATTACCACTACTAGAACAACAACCACTACTACTATAACACAACAAATACCACAACTAGAACAACAACAATTACTCATACTAGAACAACCACTACTAGTAGAACAACAACTACTACTACTAGAACAACTACTACTACCACTACTGGAACAACAACAACTACTACTAGAACAACAACTACTACTACTAGAACAACAACTACTACTACTAGAACAACAACTACTACTACTAGAACAACAACTACTACCACTACTAGAACAACAACAACTACTACTAGAACAACAACAACTACCACTACTAGAACAACAACTACTACTACTAGAACAACAACTACTACCACTACTAGAACAACAACTACTACTACTAGAACAACAACAACTACCACTACTAGAACAACAACTACTACTATTAGAACACCAACTACTACCACTACTAGAACAACAACTACTACTACTAGAACAACAACAACTACCACTACTAGAACAACTACTACCACTACTAGAACAACAACCAAACACTTCACTCCTCCCATCCTATCCCTCCCAAACACTTCATTCCTCCCATCCTATCCCTCCCAAACACTTCACTCCTCCCATCCTATCCCTCCCAAACACTTCACTCCTCCCATCCTATCCCTCCCAAACACTTCATTCCTCCCATCCTATCCCTCCCAAACACTTCACTCCTCCCATCCTATCCCTCCCAAACACTTCACTCCTCCCATCCTATCCCTCCCAAACACTTCATTCCTCCCATCCTATCCCTCCCAAACACTTCACTCCTCCCATCCTATCCCTCCCAACACTTCATTCCTCCCATCCTATCCCTCCCAAACACTTCACTCCTCCCATCCTATCCCTCCCAAACACTTCACTCCTCCCATCCTATCCCTCCCAAACACTTCACTCCTCCCATCCTATCCCTCCCAAACACTCCACTCCTCCTATCCTATCCCTCCCAAACACTTCACTCCTCCCATCCTATCCCTCCCAAACACTTCACTCCTCCCATCCTATCCCTCCCAAACACTTCACTCCTCCCATCCTATCCTCTCCCAAACACTCCACTCCTCCTATCCTATCCCTCCCAAACACTTCACTCCTC